>MU225219.1:762892-791398 GCA_018584345.1 Thuja plicata | reverse complement strand
GTTAGGAGCGAGGAGGTGCGTCCGTTGGTTTCCCCAACCAACCGACTATTATATATATGTTTTGGTTTATGGTATGGAGTTGTTGGTTTTTTGGTAATAAAAGAAGAATAAACATTTCCTTGCCAATCTGGTATTCTGGTATGGTACTTTGTGCCTCTCATTTGGTATTGGTAATTAGTTATTTTCTGGTAATTGCATTGAAGGTATCTCTGAATGCTTGTTGTATTGTTCTGTATATTCTGCATTGTTAACCAATCTACATGTATATATATACACACGTGTATACATGTGTGTATATACACACATGTATACACATATACACACATGTGTGTATACACACACATATACACACATTTGTGTACATATACACACATACAAGTGTGTATCCATGTATACACATATACACACGTGTGTATATATACACATGTTTGTATACACATATATACACATTTATGTATATATACACACATATACACACTTGTGTATATATACACACCATACATATACACATACAAGTGTGTATCCATGTATACACATATACACACATGTGTATATATACACACATTTGTGTATATATACACACATGTCTATATACACACACCATACATGTGTATATATACAGACATATACACACCATACATGTGTATATATACAAACATATACACACCATACATGTGTATATATACAGACATATACACACCATACATGTGTGTATATATACACACATATACACACCATACATGTGTGTATATATACACACATATGTGTATATACACACATACATGTATGTATATATACACACGTGTATATACACATGCATATATACACACGTGTGTATATACACACACATATATATATACATCCTTATAGCAATATAATATACATCTTTATAGTCACGGATCCCACGAAATATTAAATTTGCTTTTGTAAAAATTGGAATTGGAATTTGAAATTCCAATTCCACCTATTTAGGTGGAAGATGATATTCCCATTTTGGAGGCAAAATGAGAATTTCGGAATTCCAATTCCATTTTTTCCAAGGACCCAAACATGAAATTTGGCATTATCTAGAATTAGATAATGCCAATTCCGGTCCAATTCCTGCTGCCAAACGGGCCCTTAAGGATGCAAGAATGATTTTCATATTGTTAATACTCATTCAAAATCCCAATGAAGGTGCAATCCAAATGAACATCTCATGTTGAAGTTAGATGCTTGCAATTAAGCCAAGACTAACCTTGCACTAATACTTGGAATCAACAAGTACCAAAAGGTATGGACACTAGAATCACCATAAATTCATCAATCAATATCTTCCGTTCATCTACTTCTACTTCTACTCAACATAAAATGAAATCCTACTCTAAGTGACGAAATGTAGAAACCATACAATACTCCAAAATAATATAAGTAATCCATCATGAAGACCAACAATGAATTATGAACAATTTTAGTTGTATTATTGCAACAATCTCTCCAAGTCTCTCTAACAAATTATTTGAGGTGGCCTTTTATAGAGGCTCCAAGTACAATAAGTGGCTCTAATTGATTCAAAATCAAGGGCCAAGATTTATCCAACAAAGCTCTAATTAGGGTTCCCACAACTACCACTAACAAATATTAAATGCTAACCCAATTACATCAAAGCACCGCCCTGTGGGCCACTAAAAAAATTGCATAGCTTTTATCGACCAATGAGAAAATGGGCTAGGTAGAAGCTTATAGAAAAAAGGTAATAATCAGTAGGCCAATGATAAAATGCCACATGGACTTACAACAAATCTTCCTTTAGAAGATAATTTCCTTTGACTTTTTCCCTTTTGGCAAATTCAATGAATCTGCACATAATATTGTTGAGCTCTTCTATAGGAACACTTGACATGATCTGACTGGTTGAAGATGAATGGGAGCCACCTCAGCATGCTTATCTTATAGACTAGATCAATCACTTGGTGATGAAAAAATAACTCTTGATACTCAACATTATCAAGTCCTTAATCCATTGCGATCACTCATATTCCTAGATTGCTTCAACTTCATGTAGTCTTTCATCCTTTGAAGCTCTTCATCTTGAAACCTTTCTCAATGTCATGACTTTGAAGTTGCATTTGTGCTCAAAAACTTGATGTCATCTTAATGCTCCTTCCTTGATCTTGTATTTGTAGAAGTGGTCTAGGCGCTTCATGTACTTGAATCTTGAACTTCGATTTCCGAAGGAAATTCAAGTTTGATAATCCTCTCCATCTACTTATAGCCTTGGCTCTTTCTCTTTCACAACGTGTTCCTTGATCTCCAACTTGAATTTGCATCTCCACTTTGATCCTCAAACTCGAACCATTGTCTTGCTTGAAGTTTGGAGCTTGATCTTGGATATGCACTTGAACTTGATCTTCAACTTAACTTTGTTAAGCCCGTCCTCTTGATAAACTACTTGCAATTTGATTTACTTGCTTGAAATTCTTGCCATACAACATCGTTAGTTAAGCACCTTGCATTTTATCTTAAACCACAAGGATTAGTACCTAAGAAACCAAAGCCTTCAATGAAGATATTCACAATGAGCACGAATTCAAAATGCAAGATTCCTATCTTTTAAAATCTAAATAAATGAAGATTTCAAATTCAAATAATTCAACCATAATCACAATCTTCATTCAAACTCCTTGTCTAGAAGTGCATACACAGCCATTCACCATCTCATAGTTACCCTTGAAATACGCAAATGCCTTGCTGGTGCTAATCAAGTTCTAAATTTAAAACTCAGATCTGGAAGTGTTTTATATTGTAGAAGGCCTGATTTCTCTGTTAAATCTGAGCCTTGAGCTTTCAATCTGCCCAATCTTGGAGGTATTTTGATTTAGCTTTCAAATGCTTATAATGTTTTCTCCAAGTTCGCCTTGTTAATCAAACTTCTTGCTGTTTTGTAGGTTTGATCCACTGAATAAGTTTTATCTGCCAATCAAACATTGGTTGGCAAAGTGTGTGGGCTCTCTTGCGGATGTTATAAAAGACTTTTGAGAGTTCATTTAGATTATGCTTGATTTGGAGCTCCTGGATATTTTCCGGTTCATTAGAGTTTTGTTTTTTAGGGGCTTCAAGGACAAAATCCCTCTTTGCTATCAATCTCTACGTTGTTGCAATATACAGTCTGGAGGTTAGTCTATTTACAATGCTTAAAGGATGTCATTTGTGCATGTGAAGGCATACCTATTGACCTGGTTTTGCTTGAAAAGGATTAGAAGAATGATTGAACACGTGTTGCAAGGTCGAGAATGCCGATATATGTAGCTGAAAGCAGATCGCAAGGTTGTTTAGCGCTCCACGAAACATTGAGATAGTCGTGTGCACCATCGTTGCTCACCACTGCTGAGGTTATTGTCAAATATACATCGCTGGAGTATGTCCTTGTTAACGCATAGAATAATGGAGCAATCTGGTGGTTGTTGTGATCAATCTAAGTGTTGAAGATGAGCTAGGGTTTAATTGCACTTTTGCGTTACATGTTAGGACAGCATATAGGGCATTAATAGCTCTGAATTGTATTATAATATTAGAAATTGGCTGCGATTGAACTCTAATGATAACCGGACCTCGAATCAATCTTAGAGAAGTAAGCTGCACACCATGCAACTCATCGATGCGTGGCATAAGATACTTATTTTTAATTATCCTCTGGTTTAGCATCCTATTATCAATGCACGTTTTGAGTTGACCATCCTTTTTCTTCACCAAAACAACTGATGAAGCAAAGGGAGACTTACTCGGCCTAATATGCCCCATAGAAATCAACTCCTGAATTGTTTTCTCAATTTCATCTTTCAAGCGCTTACAGTGTCGGTAAGGAGTAATCATGACGGGCTTAGTGCCCTCCTCTAGCTCAATAATGTGCTCAATACCTCTGTTAAGTGGCCTGCCATGTGGTAAATCGCTAAACACTTTAGAGTGTTTAGTTCTAAACTCCTGTATGTCAGGGTGATAAGCTGATTTACTTGACTCATCAAGCGTGGGTAATGTTATTCATTTTGCTGCCCACTCAACTACATCATGACTAATGAGACGCTACATACGTCTGAGTGAGATAGTCCTCAGATTCTCCTCTTTAATTGCCTTAAGTATATGTTTCTTACCATTTATTTCAAACTTCATTTGCATATCCTTAAAGCTGAGATAAAAAGCCTCAATAGAATGCAACCAGCTCATGCCCAAAACCAAATCAGTACCTCCCATGTCAACAACATAAAAATCAGTTTTGAATTCATAATTATTTAATTTCATGGGAATATCCGGATTCATCCTGTCACACTTATAGAGTGTAACCATCATCCACCTTAACTCTAATGCCTTCAAAATCTTTTGTATGTATGCCTCTTTTGGATACCAATCGTGAATCTGTAAAATTATGGGTGGCACCTGTATCCAACAAAGCAATGAAATGCTGCCCTGCTAAGAGGCCCCGCACCCTGAAAGATCCCTCTTTCTTCATGCTAGAGAGGTATACTACCTTAAGGTTGGAATCCTCTTCAACCTTTCCATCATTCACTGCTTCTTCATAGCTCTCTTCCTCATGATCACCTTGATGTCCCTTGAAATCAGAACTACGTTAATCCTCATAATACCACTCCATAAGCCTATTTCTACCCTTAGGCTTCAAAGAACACTCATGATTATCATCATATGGGCCCCTGCAATAAAAACACCATCTCTATCTCCTTAAGTCATTAAGTATTTCTTGATCTAAAGGCCCTGTCACAGGTTTCTTGAAATTTGAACCTTCAATCCTTTTTGGAGCAGCCTTGTTGTCATATGGAGGATTAGATGGTTTGGGAGGAAACCTATTACATGGAGCTAAAAACTCCAAGTCTCTTGCTTTTTTCATGGTTATCTACAAAGATGAAGGGTAAAAAGAGTTAACCCAACCTTTAAGAGGTTCAACTAACCCCTCTACAAACAGCATCACACGCCTCCTCTCTGAAATATCATAAACCATTACTGAAACCCTCTGGAACTCACTGATAAAGGCCTCCAAACTGCCTGTCTTCTTGAGTTGTGCCAACTCACAGAAATAGAACTCTAGGTCTTTCTTGTCAAACCTCTCTACTAGTGCATCTACAAACTCCTGTTAGGATACAATCTGATCATGATGTAATGAGACTAACCCGTGGTACCACCAGTCATGAGCTATGGCATCCAAATGCAAAATAGCAAACCTGATAGCATCCTCTTCAGACATAGGATGTAAAGATAGATAAGTGTCAAGCTTGTGAATCCAAACTCTAGCTGTCATTTTCCCGCTTCCATCAAAGTGTGTTATAGTTGGTTTGTTGGTTGCTTGTTTTAAATCATGGTAAACATTCCTCTGTCTCCCATCTGTTCTACCTTTAGAACGCTCCCTTTTCTGGCTCATGAACTTCTCAAAATTCAAATGTTGCTTTACTTCATGTGGTAAAGCATCCCACTCAGCATGTAGAGCTAATATATATAATCAGTAAATGATACCTCCTCCTCAGTACTAACTACAACTATCTCTTGTCTCAGAAAAGTAGGACATAGAGGCCTGTCTTGTGTGCCTCTTGTCAAATCAGCTCTAGACCTGTGTGAGCTAGCTGAGACACTCCTAGTATCTCTATCCCTACCCTGATCTCGAGGTAAAGAAAAACGCTGAAGAGTATCAAATAAATTCTGTAAGACAATCGCCATATGTTGTTGACCAGCTGCCAACTTCTGCTGGCTATGTGCAAGATTCTTGAATACTGTTCTAACTTCTCTATCATCCTCATTACTTGCAGTGCCTGGAAACCTTTCTCCCGTATTTGCCTATTCTTGATCACCAGGAGGTGGAGAATTTCTGCCCCTACGTGTATAATGATAACCTGCAATAAATTTGTCACCCTCCATTAAATAAACCCAATTCCCTGGAGGCTGGCAGGAAACCACTCTAATACCACTGTAAAGAGCCTAACTGGCTCAATTTCCAAATTGACTGCAAAGGAACTCTAGAACTCTAGAATTTGATTCTTTTTTCAGATTTTTAACAATATATATAATTTTGTGTTTTTTCAAAATATGAAAGAAATTGCAAATTGGCCACCATTAAACTAACTCTTGAAACATAAACAAAATTCACACCCAACCTCTGATCATTTTTATTGAAATCGAAATTGTCTTTATTCGAAACTATCATTAATCAAAGCAACGATTCTATGTACAATGAACCTGTTCGACTATTGCTACAATGTTGGCCGCGGCTGGCAAAGGACATGGCGGCTACTATCAAGATTGTTGTGCCCAACCATGAACCAAACAAACCCTTTCCACTATGCTAATTCTCTCCACTAAATCGTAGTGAAGACTTGAATGGCGTTAATGTATGTATCCACGACAATTAATAATGATAGCGGCTAATGCAGATAACTCTCACGCCATTTCTCTATTCTAAAAACTCCTCTATGAAATGATATGAAAACTCCAGCTTGCAGCTAGAGTTATGTAGTTCCAGGAATTCACCAAATGACGTCCCTTAAAGAATTCATCAAACAAACCAGCTCTTCACAATTCCCAGGCGATTTGGCAACCAGCTCAAAGTGATAATCTACTACAAGAATTTACAATTCTCCAACATAACTCCAAACCCTTGTTTCCCAATGAAACTTCAAAACAAAATTCATAAGTGTTCAAAAAATAACTCCATGAAGAATTTTGAAACTCTATATATTGAACTTAGCTTCCTCAACAAGGCTCGAAACTTTCAGCTTCAGGGAGAAGCTCTTCATTACTTAAATTTTATGCTTCGACTTGAAGTTTGGATATTCAAAATTATATCATTCAATTATTACTTTTTCCTTCACCTAATGTCCAAACATAAGTCAAATATAATATCATTAATATTTTAATGATTTGACTTTAATATAAGCCCACACATGATAATTATTTAAGTCAAACTTAATTAATTAATTATATCCACTTCAAGCCAATTCTGATTATACTGCACTGTCAAATCATCTACTTAGACACCCTGCCAAAAAAAGAAACTGACAGAAATAGACTTACAATAAATAGTAAGTACTCACCCAGAGACCCTTAAATCTAGCCATTAGCCCACGAGGGTCGCAACGATGGGCTAACAAGGTGTGCCCCCAGACACCTGCTAAAATGGGGACATCACAAGGTCAAGGCTCTGATATAACTGAAATATCCAAAGCAAATATACAAGGTCAAAGTGCACAATGATAGACCAGCAAACCAAAGATTCCAACTAATATTCAGACAATTGTGATTGCTTATTACAATATAAATATAGTTCAAAGACCTTGCACCTCGGTCTACTATCAATTACTACAAGTTGGGAGTGGTGATGGTGTGATGATTCTCCATGAATACTGATGAGCTCTACGTTGGTCAATATGTGATCTCAGAGTGAATGATGCTGAAGCAATGTATGCAATTTCAATCTCAACCCCATGCTACTGATGTTGTGTACTTGTTCGCAGTGTATGGAGGTATGATGTGTTCCTTGCTATCGAAATCGCTTACATGGTTTAGGTATGAATGTCGTGATCTTTGATCTGATATGAACGCCACGATTCTTCTACTATGATGTGTCGCCAATGACATATTGTCACTGGTCCAAGATGTAGGTGTATATATGTTGCTACTGATCATGTTATCTCAAGGCAAATATATATGGTGCAGTCCAAATCACAGCTCTGATGATGTTGATGCCACACGTATGTTGATTGATCTCCAATGATCACCAAATATAGGAATATTGCAGGTGTATCAATGGCCGAAGGCCACTACAACAAACTGATGAATGTATATATTTTCGCCTCAACAGTGTATTTCATTGATCAAGTATTTCGCTGCTCCAGGATGTATCCCAACTCCTACAAGGACATGATTCCCTAGTACAAAGGATATCCTACAAATCGTACAATATTAAAGTATCAAATGGTTGAGAATATTTGCAAATCTATCAATCCACTTTGGTCTCGAAGAAACTTCACCAAATTGGGACTCATAGCAAACTAGGGAGCATATCTCACCTCCAATACTCAAACTCCCAATGAATTCCAATATGGAATCGCAAAGACAAATGAATTCAAAAGCTAATCGATGATGGATAAGCTCTCCCAAAGTCAACACATATATAATGTCCAAGGTAGAACAAACAAGCTAGTCAGCAAGCTTATAATGGTGCCACAATTGATTAAATTGAAATATGTCCCCACTAAGAAAGATTATCCACAAGTATAGCACCCAAATTGGGCGCCCTTGCGAGGCTAACTAGATCATAGGCAATCATATGAGCTAATAGCAAACATTGTAAACAAGTCTGGGTTATGGAGGGAACATTGTAATGTCCCTTCTTGCTTAGCAAGTCAATAAATATATAAATAATAATGCTAGCCTATTCTCCGCATAGGCTAAAGCATTAAGTTAATAAAGTGGATTAAGTGTTTAATTCAAAGTAACGAGAATCAGAATCGGATCAGAATCAGCAAGGCCGAATCAAATCGCGAATCGGCCATGAATCGGCCACGAATCGGCAAATTTAAAAAACCCTTGAAATTTAGAGATTTTAACAATTTATAACTTATTTCATGCACCCTTTATTGAATATAACTTAAACACACTACACCATCATCAAATAGAAGCTAACATAGATAAACAAGGAACATAAATAATAAATATTAAATCCATCACATACGTTACACGTAAAATGTAAATTGTAGCTGAAGTAAATAGAAACCATAGGATCATAATGAGTCAAATCATAGAATGTATGTAAGATGAAGATCCCAGAGACATCAAATCATAAATATATGTAAGATGAAGATCCATGAAACGTATGTCTATCAGTATCTGTAAACAAAATGAAAAAACAAGGCTCGAGCTCAAGCCTCATCATCATCCTCAAGCTCGGCCGCAGCCTCAGCCTCACCCTCTGAGTATCTTGTCTGCCTTCTACAAAGGCGTCTAAGGTAGGTCCTAGAGGACTGTTGCGCCATAGCCCCCGCATGTAAGATGGGCTCACAAACATCACTAGGCCCTGTGTCTGTGCGTGCACGTGTGCGTCTGCCAGTGCCTGAACGTGCTCTAGCCGCCTACTCTGCCATGGTCACAGCCTCAGCCTCTCTATCTACTGGTCAACCCACTCATGGTCTGCCTCAGTGAAGACCGGATCCACAGCCTCAGTGAGCCACTCTCATTTTGGATCAATCTCCTTCAGAATGATCGGAGAGGAGTCAGCGCCCAAAACTTGTTTGATCCTAAAACGGAGGTTGTAATGAACAAAGACAAGATCATTCAACCTCTGCACAAACAGCCTATTTCTCCTCTTCGAGTGGATAGGCTTGAACATGGACCAACTATGCTCACATCCAAAAGCGTTGCTTGGCTGACTCAGAATACAGATGGCAATTTTCTGAAGTTTTGGGGTTGTTTCTTGCAAATGAGTTGAGGAGTGTTGCTATTGGGGTTGTTTCTTGCAAATGACTTGAGGAGTGTTGCTATTGACTCCTTAATGCTCCCAATGCAATCTTATGGCCTCCCCAAATGGAGTTTTGATCTCTTTGGTGCTCTTCCTTCTTGTTGGTTGCAAAACTGTGGTTTTTCTTCTCTTCTTCACTCTCACTTTACCTCTCTTCTACTCAAGCTAAACAATTAGAAGGCCCTTTAGGGTAATAACAAAGAGGAAAGGCAAAAAAACATTTAAAAAAATGTGCTTTTTTTTTAATTTGACTTGACTTTTTATCAAGCCGCGCGGGCCAATTTTTTGTGATTCATGCAGGCGATTTTGGCAATTTTTTGGATGAATCGCTGAATTGGCGATCATGCAATTCATGGCGATGAAATTATTGATCTGGTTCAACGATTCAAAAAAAATCAGGAAGCCCAAATCGAATCGCCAAACCGACGATTCACGCGATTTCTGGGCGATTCTCGTTACTTTGGTTTAATTAAACAAATGGGCAAAAAAGCTATGGTTGTTGTTAATAAGAAGTTAATTATTCATTGGCAATTATTAAATGGGGCCATTTAAGTTATAACTTAAGTATTCCTAGGCGATGTCTCATGGTGGCAATTTAATTTATTAAGAGGCAAATATTATTATTCATAATGCCTAAATCTAATTCCTTGGTGAAGTTTGAATTGCTTTTTAGGAGGCTCTATAAATAAAGTTCGATGGAAAAGTAAAACCCCCTTGTCAATATGCCTTTAATTATATTTCTGATTGATTGGCATTCCGTCAAACATTTCTTATGCAAGTTACAGAGTTCTAATTTCTCAGTATTTCTATGGTTTAGTTTGTTGTATTTCAATCTCAGGGAAAGATAGACATAATTTATTGACCAAAATATAAGATCATTCAGACTTCAAACTCAATTATAATTGCCAAAATTCAAATTCATCTTATAGAGAACATTTCAGACAATTTACATTATTGTATTCTGAGGAAATATAGAGGAAGTTTTTGATGCAATTCAAAACATAACATTGAAATATGTCCCAGAAAGATTATCGTCCACCTATAAATAGATGAAAGATTATTCTTTCTCAGATGTCAGTCGCCATCAGGAGAAAGAAGACAGAATGCTAGGCTTGAGACATATCTGGAACAACCTTTCATACTAAATTTGGACTAGGTGGTAAAAGTATTTGGGTGGTCAATGGCTGCTACCAGTATACGGGGCTTCCCCTCTATCAAAAAACAGAACTTCCTCTAGCACTGATTCGAAAGTTCACTTAATGTTTATTGTAGTTTTTGATAAGACTTCCATCTCCATAGCCACCCTCTCAAACGAACACTCAGATAAGTCCAATGTGAGACTGGTGCATGTTGTTAGGCACGTCACCTTGTCTCTGACACGTACACCCTTTATGTTTTGGCAGGTTGTGGTATGTTAATACCTGATAGCCAATGGCGTGATTACTTTCGCACCAAACATACTATGTTTAACAAGGATGCCCGATGTTCTTCATCCTTATTCTCCCGCACCAACTTAAATTCACGCCTTGCCATATCTCACACAAGATGAAGCTCTGTGATATACGAGGAATAGCTTCTAAAGTTCCCAAAGATATTACACCTGAGTGAACATTCGCTTCAGAAGAAACAACACCGAGGTTATTGTACCTATGTCCTTCGATGGCACTTCATTCTTTCCAATCTCTGACATGATCTCTACAATCATGAGATAGCTACCACATCCACCCTATTTCATATTCATGTCGGAACAAAATGAGACAAATTGTATCCTTCTGATATGGAAATTGGAGGCTTGTCTATTACCGCTACAAACAAAGATAAGAGGAAATCACATCATCAATTATCAACCTGACATAGATGATACCAATCACTGTCAACGTTCCCTTCTATCTGTTATTCATATGAACCGTAATCCGCCAACCCACTGTTCATTGTCATCCATCAAAAATCACGAGACCAGATATTGCACAAGTGAAATGATTGTTGGGCTCCAGTCCCAAGATTAAACTTCAATCTTCATTAAAATTCAGACCCCACCTCTAATTCATGATGATGCCATTTTTAAGGGAAGAAATTCCCATTGGAAATTCATGTAGGTAACTCATTCCATAACTATCACTTAACAAAAAATTCTTAATTAATTATTTAAAATTAGTTTATGTTGTAAATACTAATATTAAATAATTAATATTATCTTACTTAAGTAAGAATTATATAATTATTTAGGGGACATTACAAGTCCTCTTGTCCCAAGATTGCTAGTCCTCGAGCAATCAATTTTTGAATGTTGAATCAACTGTCATTTGTACCAAAACACCTAGGTGCCAAATCAATCTAACGAATTCTTTAGCAAGAATCCATTGCGCCACTCTGAGATGTCTAAATTTGCTTCACTGTAAAATACACTGCCCATCATGCAAACCCCAAGATCCCAAATCTGAACTTCATCTTCAACATCAATCATCAAGAGGAAAGGAGAAGCATCATTCACCAAAGCGTCATCAGTGAGTGTTTCATTAATTATCCATCGCCTAAAATTATAAGAGAAATCACACCGATCCGTGCAAGCAATTGTACTCCACAAATCGAAGTTTGGTGAACTTGAAATTTTAATGTCATCCTTATAAATTATCATATCCTTCTAAGAAGGAAATCTGGAAAACTCATAAGAATTTGCTACTTGCAACACAACATCCATCAAAATCACGAACACTATTTGTGGAGATATTAGTCCATGTAAATCTGGTTGTTTAACTTTTGATGTACTATGACAATCACAAAGCTCAATTTGAACACCCATTTCTAGTTTTGTTTGAGAACCCATGTATCTATGCCTTTCCTAAATTCTTTGCAAGTTCTCCCTTCCTTGAGCAGCTATCATCTTAGCATGCTTAGCTTTCTCCATCCACACACTGCATTGTAAAAGAGTTTTTTCTACATGTTCACTATGACCCATCAATTTCCTAGGTTTGTTGTCCATTGTTGACATGTCATCGTCAGCCACAGATTCTACAAACATTTCTTCAATCTGTGTTCCTTCATCCTCTTCATTTTGTTGGACCGAATTCTTTGTTGTACATTGGAACAATTCTTCCCTATGATTTCTAAATGCCTTCAACTATTAGTTGTATTTCTTTAATCCTGGAATTATTGTCTTGTTTCTTTGGTGAAGGTGTCAGCCTTTCTGATTGGTGTAAAGAATAGTGGGTCATATTCAATTATAAACACAGTTCATCCACTTTTGTTTTTCTATTTTCGGCGAACTTGATAGCAAAGTCTCTATCTCTGAACAATTGCAAGTAATCTGATTTAGTTTGTTCTAAGGCTACTTTGATCATTTGTAGTTGTGTACTAGGAATCCAATTGGCAATTCCTTTCTTCTTTTCCTCCCTCTGAGAATTCCACATCAGTTCTTCAATGCAATTATGAGTATTGTCAATTCTTGACAACACCTGTATAATTTTCTCCTATGTGACCACTAATTCTTCCTTCAAATTGTCCTGCCAAACTTCTCTGTTTGTTCTCATCAAGGTGAGTAGCAGTATCATACATATTTTTTGATCCACTTTCATTTGTAACAATACTTTCCTCATCAAAAGTAATTGACTTACCAAAAGTTACCGTAGAATCCTTAGCCTTATGAGCATAATTCGTCCGTTCTTTATACTTACCAATATTGACTTCTAAATCACCCACATAAAAACTTGAGCACTCTTCTTTTGTTGGCTTAGTGAAATCGGAATTTATGATTACATTATTGCACTGATCTGTCATGCACAAAGATTCAACTTCATTCTGTTTGAAATCATAGATGATTCCCTTATCTTGTATTTCTTTGTGAACTCCCTGAAACTCTATTCCACATTCATCATGAGAGAAACTATTCTCACAACAAAATCTTTCTTCTTCCTTCAAGAGAGACTTAAGCTTTCCTTCACATTGTCTGAACACATTGCAAACCAATGTATATGCAGATGACAAAAATGCACATTCCTGTTTCAAAACAGCCCATAGCATATACAAAATAGGTTGGGATATTGTTTCACACTCGTTGATAGTTAGAACCATAATATCCTACATAGCTGCAATGACCTCTTTTTCATGTGCCCTTCTAATTGTTACTAGGAAATGATGAAACATATCATAAATCGAATCTTGCAATCCCAAATCCAACAAAAGGATACTCTAACTTCCGCAAAACAATTCAATATAGCAAACCTTCTTGAAGCATGAATGCTACGGACGTCATCAAGACCCTAAAAACTATCAACCATAAAGATCAATATATGCTTCATGGTGTCATCATCATAGGGAACATGTGGTGCTGAAATTCTCAAAACCTCACTAAGGCATGAGGTAACCGTTAATCTGACACCAGCATCTAAATGCATCAACAACCAATCTTGCTTCAAAGAGAACATCACAAGGATGAGAGAAAAATGTAAAAGGTGTAAAGGTGAATGTTCCACTATACTCAAACATCCTTCCAGTTCATTCAAGATTTTAAAAATAACATTCCTTGCTTTATGATTATGAAACTTGTCACCAACTTCTTGAAGAGCTTTAACCAACCAAAGTTTTTCTTCTGACACTATACTTGATCTAAGATTGTTTTTCCCTACAGGCTGGCAAGAACTTAAGCTCTGATACCACTGTAAAACCCCCTTGTCAATCTGCCTTTAATTATACTTCTGATTGTTTGGCATTTCATCAAACACTTCTTATGCAAGTTACAGAGTTCTGATTTCTGAGTATTTCTATGGTTTAGTTTGTTGTATTTCAATTTCAGGGAAAGACAAAGATAATTTCTTGACCAAAATATAAATCATTCAAACTTCAAACTCAATTTTAATTGCCAGAATTCAAATTCATCCTACAGACTACTTCAGACAATTATTATTACTGTATTCTCGGGAAATATAAAGGAAGTTTTTGATGCAATTGAGAACATAACATTGAAATATATGTCCTAGAAAGATTATCATGCACCTGTAAAGAGAAAAAAAGATTATTCATTCTCAGATGTCAGCCGCCAACAAGAGAAAGCACATGGAATGCTGGGCTTGAGACATATCTGGAACAACCTTTCGTACTAAATCTGGACTAGGTGGTAAAAGTGTTTGGAGCGTCAGTGGTCGCTACCCATATATCGGGCTTCCCCTCTATCAGAAAATGGAACTTCCAACGCTGATTCGAAAGTTCACTTGCTTAATGGTTATTGTAGTTTCTAATAAGACTTTCGTCACCACAGCCACCTTCTTAGACGAACACCCGCTAAATCCAATGTGAGACTAGTTCATGTTGTTAGGCATATCACCTTGTCTCTAACGCATCCACCCTTTCTGTTTTGGCAGGTTGTGGTATGTTAATACCCAATTGCCAATGGCTCATAACTTTCGCACCAAACATACTATGTTGAATAAGGATGCCTGACGTTCTTTATCCTTATTCTCCCACACCAACTTACATTCACGCCTTGCCATATCTCACTCACAAGATGAAGCTCTATGATATACGAAGAATCGATTCTAAAGTTCCCAAAGATATTACACCGAGTGAACATCTGCTTCAGAAGAAACGACACCGAGCTTACTGTAAACGTGTCCTTCGATGACACTTCATTCTTTCCAATCTCTAACTCGAACTCTGGAATTGTGAGATAACTACCGCATCCACCCTATTTCATATTCATACCAAAACAAAATAAGACAAATTGTATCCTTCTGATATGGAAATTGGAGGCTTGTCTATTACTGCTACAGACAAAGATAAGAGGAAATCACATCATCGATTGTCACCCTGACGTGGATGATACCAAGCACTGTCAATGTTCCCTTCTATCTGTTATTCAAATGAGTCGTAATCCACCAACCCATTGTTCCTTGGCATCCATCAAAAATCACTAGACCAGATATTGCACAGGTGAAATGATTGTTGGGTTCCAGTCCCAAGATTAAATTTCAATCTTCATTAAAATTCAAACCGCACCTCTCATTCATAATGAGTCCATTTTTAAGGGAAGAAATTCCCGTAGGAAATTCACGTAGGTAACTCATTCCATAACTATCACTTAACAAAATTTCTTAATTAATTATTTAATATTAGTTTATGTTGTAAATACTAATATTAAATAATTAATATTATCTATCGATATCTTACTTAAGTAAGAATTATATAATTATTTAGGGGACATGACAGGAAATGAATGGCCATTTTAATTATTGTAAACACATCATAATGTTTCCTTAAGTCACCCAAAAGTCAGAAGAATTAAGGGATGTGATCAATGGTTTTTTTGGGCTGAAGGACTTTCTCTTATAAGCGCATCTACTATTTTATTCTATCATTTTGGTTATGATTTTCTCTCTGAAAGGAATTAGTTTTAGTTCTTCAGGACGCAGCCCCTGAAATCTGAATGCTGGGACGACATCCCAAAAAAATTGAGTGCTTTACCAATCAGCCTTCAGCCGCACATCTCAGAGGCAGCCGCAACAGGCATTGGGTCCAGTTTTCAATCTTATTTGTGCAAAAGTTTAATTAAGCAGCTTCAGATTTCCAAGGCACAAGTTGCCAACCTAGAAATCAATTGGCCAAGAAGAAATTGTTGTTTGTACAGCAACTACTGAGAATCGCAGCAAAAGAAGGGTCTACTCACCTCAAATATTAAATCGCAGGTCTGCATTAATTTGAGTTAGTCTTCCCAATAAGAGATCAAGTTAGTGACTAACAATTCCAAACCTGGAACTATCATTTGCATGCATAGAATGTAAACTTAATTTCCAAATTTTTAGTAAAATTATATTGCATATTGATTCTCTACAATTGTATTTCCATCTATATTTATTTGGGTTTATTTGACATAAATCGAACCAATATTGTTGTGAGACATTCATTTCAAAAAACACCATATATATTGCGATAAATTTCATAAGATCGTAAAAAAGAGATATTTCAATGTATCAAAACCACAAATCCTGCCAGCCTGTAAGGGTTTCAGTTGCATGTCAGGTTGAATGATTGCATGCGGGTAAGATGATAATTTTAAGGAAGAAACAAGGCATGAGTTTGAAACGATTCTATGAACCCTCAAAAAGATTGGATACTACACCAGGCATAGAGCGAAACAATAGGAACAGAAAGAAGAAATTGAGGATAACTCAATTCCTAAAGGAATGGGTGAAAGGAGAGCAGAAAGCCCGCCTAGGGACATGAACAATCAACTTAATGATTTTTTGACTACTTTTGCCCAACAACAACAACAAATGTTACAACAATTTCAAGATCAGATGATTACAGCTATGGGTCAAATGAGAATGGATTGTACGAAGTCAAAAAGGTCAAGTAGCAAGCACAACAGAAGTGATGTCGGGCGTGGAAATCAAGCTAAGATACTAATGCGCCCTCCTGGCCGCTCGATGCGGGAGCGGATGCGGGCAGAGGCGGAATCGGGCGCGGATGCCCTATGGATGCCGCCCGGATGCGCATCCAAGGCATCCGGATGCATATGGATGCCTGTGGCAAGCATCCAGACGCATCTGGATGCCTAGGATGCGCTTTCAGGAGGCATCCACAGAGCATCCAGGAGCATCTGCTTGACCAGCCAGATATTATTACACGTTGAGGCAAAGAAGTTGTTGTCCAGAAAAGTTTTCGGCAGTCTCGTTGGAATTTTTTATGCAAGCTCGGATATCGATGGCCTCATGCATGTCTGTGGTGGCATTCCTTTGGTGCTAACACTTGTTGCAACAAGATTGTGTAAACATCGTAATAACCTGTCCACCTTCAATAGCACCATTGAAACCTTCAAGCTTACAGTTCAGCTTCTCTAATATACCTAAGGCGGGTAATTCCCTCTCTTGGCCCAACCCGGGCGATACGAACGCACCTCCCTGAAACTGTCCGCCTTCAAAAGTAGCTTGATCGAAGCGTGCTGGTGCTACCTCTTTCCTTCTCCGGCAAAGGCTTATATATAATATACTTATAAATTTATAGTATATAATAGTAGGGCATCAGGGCAGCTGGCTTTTCTCGGTCTATTAAATTATATATAGTATACTTATAATATATAATATATAATATATATAAATATATAATATACTTATAAATTTATAATATATAATATATAATATATATATAGTATTTTTTGCCACTTAAAATACAATATATAATATATTATATATAGTAATATATAGCATATAGTATATATAATATATAGTAATATATAGTATTTCTTTGTGTGTGTGTGTGTGTGTGTGTGTGTATATATATATATATATATATTTGAAAAAATATATATATATAAAAGCGCATCCACATCCCCCAAAAAACATTTCAAACATCTGCACACCTGTGTCCCGCATCCGCATCTGCACCCAAATCGGAAACTTAGAAATCAAGATAGAACAGCTTCCAATGCTGCTAGGATAACAAATACAAGGTCTGATTGACCACTACGTCCTGCAGTTTTACCTAGGCAATAAAAATCTATTAGTAAATTTTAATTATAATAAAAAACTAAACTAAAGCATAATCTTATTGATGTGATAGATTTGGCAAGAAACATCACCACTGCCAAATGATATTCATTATCAATGGCCTTAAGCTTCAATAGAAAAAAGGACCAAAATTTTAGCAGCAAAAATCATGCTGAAATCTGTGAAGCAAAGTCAAATCAGGGCCAAGGATACAGTAACAAACATAAAAGAATTTGCGTCTTTGTTGGCATAACCCTCCAGACCCAAAGTTGGTTGAGACACACCCAAAGAAAACATACGCAACATCAGCAAGCAGATAAAGGGACAAAAGCAATGAATTTCAATGCAAAAGGGCACAGCAATCACAGCTTCAACTAATGTTTATAACAACAAAAAAAAACTCTTATGGAAACTATGGCAGACTGAATGTTCTACATTTTTTAATAAAAACCAAAACCCTGGAGCTCATTCTAAAATTTCATTATGAAAATCATTATTGTACAGTACTACAGATCTTTCAACCAACTTTAAACCAGATTTTTTTTTAAATCAAGTTAGCTAAATTTTGTTTTTTTACAAAGAAATTTGGTTAACTCTAACAACCTACCTCAAAAGATTCAACCAACCATACGATCCATGAGATTCTAACATGAAAACATTACAAGCTGTAACAAGGCATTCTGAAATGAGACGAGTCATACAAAATCCAATGTCTACATTATTAAAGTGTTATTAACTCATCTGTATAAGTAAATGGCTATGAGTTCATTGTTCTGGGATTTCAATCATCTCATTCATTTTCTTATACAAATGCAGGTATGAATAGGAAAATAAAAAATGCCTCTCCTAATTCTTACCAGGATAGAGAGCCTAAAGCAGCACTGTGACTAATGTACAATTTGATCATCCATGTAGATGATATTCATGAAAGATGAAACATATCATCTAAGATCCTTTATGAGTGACTAGCATAAGTTCCATCAGAATTCTAAACAGAAACTTTTAGGATTCAACAGTATGGAAAAACTAAAACACAAGTTTCATCATAACTCTAAACAGGAGCTTTTCTTCTTCCAGTTCAAGAATATCCACAAGATAGTGGAAGAAGGCATCGCACTATGATAGAAAATATTTTCAGACAGCCAGAACTTCCTATTTTCCGAATCTATTACTCCATACTACAAAATGAACAACCACACTAATAACTGATGCATACAGAAATAAGATCATGCAAACCTCAAAGTGCTAATTTTTAGGAAGGATATCCAAACAGAAGTAATATAAAAACATTTGAAGTGTGAACTTTTTACCAAATGCAACGCTCCAGCAATCTCGGGTTGTATCCCTGGTTTCAGGTTCAAATAGAGCTACCTGTCATAAGTTAGACATACATGATTAACAAACCAAAAAGAATTAAATAAATTGAATTCCAATGTCAGAAAACATGAATTATAGATAGATTATTAAACAAAAAAATATAAAGGAACTTACACGCTCAATACTTCAACAAAACACAAACCTATCCAAAAATCTCAAAAGCTACATTTTTTTTCTGAAAGATACAAAATAAACAAGTTCATTTTAAAGACAAATTTTTCAATGAAACTTTCCAGTTGTGGGGCTTTTCTTGACACCTGGGAAGTCCTACATTTACAAAATTCCACCAACTGGATACTAAGCATGAAGGGCAAGGGTGTGACTAACCACAATCTTGCTGAAATCATTGGATACTTACGAAAATGTTATCAAATCCTAATTGAGGCAATAAATGAACAAATAGGAGAACTAACCTAAAATAGAAATACTCACTGGGTCATCTTTTTGCCGCTGGTCCCAAACACACACACGTCCTGCAAGAATCAGTTAAAGCCAAAATCAAAAGAATGGATAAAGGCACATAAAATTAACAATAAATGGAGAAAATACAAACACATTAGTATCGTGTTAAACATTAGCTGTCTGACACAGTTAAGTTAGGCATTTTGGGTTCTTTTTGCGTTGTATGTGGGAAAAGAGAGACAGTTGACCACATCTTTAGAACTGTTTGACAGCCAAAGGGCTTTGGCATTGGTTACAAGTAGAATTCAACTTCCATTTTACTGCCATTTTTTCATGGCAAGGACTGTCTAAGCCATTCTTGGATGGGCTGGGGCAGCTCCAAGAGTCTTCTGGTCTAAAACTCAGTTGGCAGAAATCAGTTTTCTCTGGAGGAAAAGATGCAAACTACTTATCAGGAAGATACAATCCTCAGTCAGCTTGATGAAGCTGAAAAATTTTAGACAAGCTTTTGCTTCGGTGGTGAAAGCTAAAAGTAAGGTTCATTAAAAGGCTGTGAAAACTTTTACAATACAAGTGCAGGCCCAGGTGTTTAATTGCCTTTCCCATTGACGAAGATATTTTATTTGAAACCCTGATGCTCAGCCAATGGAAATCATTTGCTCTGGAGATAATTAAATTTATAAGATGCGTTTCTTCAGGGGAAGAAAAGATATAAACACACTTGTAACCAGGTAGATTATAAATCACCTGACAGAATTCAGTCTGAAATTTGCAACCGTGTAAAAAAAATGCACTTTTGCAGTCCCATGTAATGGTGATTCAAGATATAAATTATAGTTTCCAGCTGCAAACCATTAGACCCAAAACAAAAATATAGAAGGGACTATTAATAGAAACTCAAGAACAAGGACTATAATTTCGTGGTCCATTTTTGTAATGACTTGTAGTTGATCAAAATGCATATTTCTTATTCCCCAAGTCTCTCCTAGTCCAATTTTGTAAGTCTAAGGTGCCCGAATTCTCTAAGCATGGAGGCATGCCAGTCCTCCTAAGAATTTATGTCACTGAAAGTTAGGAGTTCATCCGGGCATGCCTTCCCATACAAGTCCAACCTCTCCTTAGTCCCCACCAAACTATTAGATTTCACCATTCCAGAATGCCTTTCCACTCAACTCTTCTTTTCCTTAATCCTTGTTAGATTTTCAAACTTCCTCCTCCTAACATGTTTTTCCATATCTTCACCCTTTCCTTGGCTCTTGTCAGCAAGTCAAACTTCCTTGTCCAGTCATACCTTTTCCCATTCCCCACTATTGTTCCCTCTCCCATCAGGACTTCGGAGTTCTCTACACCATCATCTTTTACCATCAAATCCCACTTCTTGCCAATCCTTTGCCATAGAGTTAGACTTCCTCTAACCACTATACTTTACCTCCGAACCTCAATCCCTAACTTGTTGCGAGTGTCACAAGGTATCCCCAACTCCGACAGTCATGCCATTTCTCATTATTCATTTTGGCTACCTCCAAGCACGTCACAAAGTGTCATTAACACTCAATATTGACACTATAACATTTAGCTAAGGGGTCTCTTTCAACGAGAAAGATTATTTTATATATATGGTGTGGATTTGCATGTACCTCCAATGCTACAAATGAAGATGCAACCTTGGCTACTATTATGGTGAACATCTGCAAGTTATAGAAAACAATTCCACACACTTTCTACATATAACATACAACCCTGTTTTTTTCTTTTGTTTTCTGTTTGTTGGCTGTTTTGATGTGTTTAGTAGAAGAAGACAGAGTTCAGAAGTGTATAGCAATATATAGAGATTTATTGCAGCAAATAAAAAAGGAAATAACTTGCAAATACAATATTTCACATACTCACAGCCAGCTATAATCTTAAAGTACAATACAGTAGCAAAACTAAAGATACCCAAATGATTAAATCTTGTTACAATCAGATATTTAACACACCCATTTGCTGATTACAAAAAATATTGAGCAATGAGAGCAAAGACCACCAAAATGATGCCCCAGTAACCCTAGCCAAGGAGGCTTTTTTATTTAAATTTAAATCCTTATGTCTCCCAAAAAGTGCTGCTCATCCCAATAAGGCCCCCTTCATTACATAATTGCACTTTATTATTTGGGGCACCCATATAGTCCTTAATAAATTAAAAATAAAAATAAAGCTAAATATTTAATTTAACTTTATTACCTTAGTAACCGATTTGCAGCCTCCAGGGCTGGATGCAGATCCGGATGCCCTGTGGATGGGCACAGCAAGCGCATCCAGGGCAGCCGGATGCTCTCTGGATGCGTTACAAACTTACAACGCATCCGGATGCATCCGCATCCCAGACACAGTATTTTGACATTTTTTGAATAATATGGGTCAATAATCAACAATGCTATTTATCTTGTTTCATGAAAAATCACTGTGATGGGAAAAGAAATATTTGTGAATAGAGAAAAAAAAGCAAACATAGGAGGTAAACTCAGAAAATGGAATGAGAAAGACTTGTGCTACTTTTCAATCAGATCAAAAACTATATTTGTTGTATACATGAAGTGAGAGATAAGCAAGTGATTGCAATCTAACCTTTACATAAAAGGTTAATTAATGCACCCTCCCTTATTACAAGATTTTGGAAAGCATCAATTTTTATGCAGCACGTTTGTTTCCAATATTGATCTACTTTTATAAAAGTTTAAGTTGAAGGTAGTTTTTTAGGTTATTGCCAAGCAAGACACAAATTTAGTGTATGAGACCTCCCTTATGCAAGTGTTCCACAAGGGTATTGTTTTTCCATTTACCTTATAAGATTAATACATTTGATTGCAAACTCTCCTTTAACTACAATGTTTATCGATGCACCCTTCCTTTGTACACGTATTTGTAAAGCACAAAGCAATTTTCTATAGTGCATTTATTTCCCATAGCATTTCTTTGCATATATGTGTGTGTGTGTGTGTGTAAACGCATCCAAAACACCTAAAAAAAAAATTTGCGCACCCACAGCCGGATCAATAACTTAGTTTATTACTTATCGCTATTAAAATTATCAACAATGGACTATATCAAATATCAAGATAACTGCATCCACCAATAAAACTAAAAATAGAAACACTAACAATTAGATTAGTCCACGCCTAGGTTGACTTTTTAAAATCGGTATGGTAAAACTAGACAAATTCACTCCAAAAAAGGGTGTTGTGCAAGCCTCAACCGTCTGAGCTCAATGAAAAACCTGTTTGTAGAGTTTTAGATTAGTGTGATTTATGAAAATTCCAATTACTTCCAAAACACAATGGCATACAAGAATATTCATAAACTCGATCTGACCTAACCAAGCTGTTATACATTCATAACATGTTCAAACTAAACAAATGATATTTTTTCCAAAAACAATGGCTGAAAACATTCCTACTACAAGGTACAGATTACTTTTCAACTACAGACTAAGAATTCAAGGTTGTATTTATATCTTCTCAAGCAACGCAGCTTTTCAGGATATGCGGCTTGACCATGAAGGAGATGGAAAAAACAAAATTTAAAATACAAAGGAGGTTGGCCTTATTAAGTTTAATCTAAGATACCCGATATGCATCAGACTTGCAGTTACATGGGGAGTGGGAGCGTGTGAGGAGACTAATATAGCAGCAGTTTCCTCTTTATGAGACGAGTCACTTGTTGAGGTGCCTAGTAGCAGTGCCTCGATTGTTGATGTGTGCGTTGGTGTAGCACACATGATGATTTTAATCATGAGGTGAGCATTGCGGATACAACTTCCTATCACAGTACGGATTGTGGGTCAGAGAGCTTATAGGGAGGCCAGCGTATTCAAAGACATCATGTGATCGGGCAGTTAAAGGTGAGTGATAGTGATATTGCTGCATACTTAGAGCATTATGATGTTGCCCGTCAGATGTTAGTTGTATTTGGTTGGGGTGCTGTAATGAGCACCCTAGAATGCCCAAAAACCAAACCCACTGCTGATAGGAATTTAGTCAAACAATTTGCGTCCAACTCCTTATTTCTCCGTTTAATGTTTTAATCCCCTTATGACTTCCAATAATGAGACATTTGTTTGTTTGTTTATGTTTTGGCATAGATATGAAAACCCACAACATGAACAAGAAGAAAACTACAATAATATGCAAACTGGAAACTGACTACTGTTGGTAAAATATTATATCAATAAGAATCAAATACATGGCAAGTTATCAACTCACGAATTACCACAGCATTATTGAATAATGTTTCATTCAAATGTTTACAAAATCTGCTGCTACACTGGCATGAATAGTACCCGTGAATAGTGTCGCGCTACAATGGCATGAATAGTGCTATGCTACAGTAACATGAATAGTGCTACACTATAGTACTGCTATAACCTGCCTTCAATCGGTTCAATATCTTCTTGAAATCATTCCCTCAAAATGACATAAGCACCGGACAAGTAGAAAGGAAGATATGAATGAAACAACCAATCTGCCTGTTAATGAAGCCGATAGCAATAGATTCCAAAGGCAAAACCCCGCGGGAATGACGTCTAGAATGTCACAAGAGAGGAAAGACGCCCTCTAATGCCAAGAACGGATCTGGAACTCATACACTAATTTCTTCTCATATTCCTCATGTCTAATGAAGCCACAAACGCTTCCTTTTATTCTTTTTCCAAGAGTCGACTCAACTCTCATGGACAATGTGGGATAAAAGATGTGCAATATAAAACATATATTAAAATATTCACTTATGTCTCCCTTGGGTACACATACCCATAAAATAAATATTAAAGTAACGCTTTAATGCTTTACAATTAAATTAAATGTTACTTTAATAAAACTTCAGGTATTAAAATGTATTAGCAATCGGACTCCGAATAATGCGAGTGATAGCTCGTCGCAAAGCTCTCACCGAGGAGTATCAAATCCAATCACCAAAACTAGCTTCCACTGTGTCCTGCCGACTTACTAAAAATAGTATGCCTCAAACTGAGTAAATCAACTTTGTTTTGGCCCAAACTGGAAATGACTAGGCCAAAACACTCTAGGATCCCCTTAAACCCTTTGTTAGCCCTCGGGACCATATAGAACAAGGCTAACGCACACACACTTGGTCAACTGCTAAAGTGGGGACACTACAGTCCGCCACCCTTGAAATTGCTTGTCCTCAAGCAATCTCAGTCCAGCCTGCTGAATAACCTGCTCACTCTCCCATTAAGAATCCTCCTCCGGCAGCTCTCTCCATTTGACCAAATACTCCTTCACTATCCTGTTTCTAAGCTTCCTCTCTCTGGTGTCCAGAATAGCCTTGGGTACTAACACAAGCTTCCCCTCCTCATCCAAAGGGGGTAAATCTGCAGAAGGCACTACACTCTGACCAATGGCTTTCTTAAGCCAAGACACATGAAACACATTGTGCACCCGACTGCCCTCTGGAAGCTCAAGCTCATAGGCGACTTCACCCACTCTGCAAATCACCCTGTAGGGACCATAAAATCTAGGCTTCAACTTTTCAGCTCCGCTCTTCTTGAGCGATGACTGTCCATATGGTTGGAGCCTCAAGTAAACCATATCCCCTACCTCGAAACCGCGTTCAATTCGGTGCTAATCAGCGTACAATTTATGTTGATTCTAGGCCTGTTGTATATTCTCCTTGAGCACTTTCAGGATGTCCTGACTATCCTGCAATAATTTTTTGGCTTTGGGCACTCTGCTATCCCCCAAAACTAAATCCATGAACCTAGGTGATTCATAACCATAGAGTGCCATGAAAGGAGTCATCCTGATGGACATATGATAAGTGGTGTTATAACAATACTCTCCCATATGCAACCATCTGACCCAAGCCTTTTGTTGTGCAATTAAATAGTTCCTCAAATATCCCTCCACCCATTTATTCACAATCTCTGTTTGCCCATCTGTCTGCGCGTGATAACTAGTGCTAGGTGTAAGATCTATACCACACAACCTAAACAACTCCTGCCAAAAACAGTCATAAACTTACTATCCCGGTCACTGACAATGAATCTGGGCAGCCCATGTAACCTGAATATCTCTCTAAAAAAAAGATCTGCCACCTGTGTTGCTGTGTAAGTGGACGGAATAGCAAAGACGTGAGCGAACTTCGTCAAGCGGTCCACCACCACATAGATGTAATCCCTTCCCTGCACTCGTGGTAATCCAATGATGAAGTCCATCGAAATACTTTCCCATTTCCTATCAGGAATGGGCAAGGGCTGTAATAAACCTGCAGGAAATGTGTGCTCTCCCTTATTCTGTTGACAAACCGCACACTCCCTGACATACCTCTGAACATCATCCTTGAGCCCTCTCCATGAGAACCGCTCTCGGATCTGCCTATAAGTCTTGAAGACCCCCGGATGCCCAGCTGTGGGTGCATCATGAAATGCCTTCAGTATCGCCACTCTCAAATGTGATGACAAAATCAAATAAACCATATCCTGAACTCTAATCAATCCATCTATCACCTCATAGCGATCATCCTGTATAGTACCTGAAATCAATCCAAAAGCCCAAGCATCTCCGACATACTCTGCTATAATCCGATCTATCCAATCTCCTGAAATCTCTACCAAAGCACATAAGTGAGGTCTCCGAGATAAGGCATCAGCCACCACGTTTTTCTTACCTTTGAAAATCTCTATGTCAAAGTCAGAAGCCTGCAATTTAGTAACCCATTTCTGTTCCCAGTCATTAAGATCACGCTAGCTCATGAAATATTTAATACTGTTGTGATCAGTCTTGATCACAAAGCGCCCACCTACCAAATATGATCGGAATTTGGCCAATGCATGCATTATGGCCAACATCTCCCGGTCATAGACAGAATAACTCCTCTCAATTGCCCGGAGCTTCCTACTCTCGAATGCAATGGGATGCTTCTCCTGCATCAATACTGCTCCAATCCCATCACCCGATGCATCACAATGAAGCTCAAAAGGCTTCGTGAAATCCGGTAGAGCTAGAACTAGACATGAAGACATTACCTACTTGAAATGCTCAAAACACCTTTGTGCTGCCCCTGTCCACATGAAGACCCCCTTCTTAGTGAGATCTGTCAAAGGCGCTGCCGTCTATGAAAAACCCTTAACAAACCTTCTGTAAAATCCGCAAAAACCAAAGAACCCCTTAAGCTATGTGAGGTTCGTAGGAGTAGGCCAATCAACTATAGCTCTAATCTTTTCAGGCTCTACTTGAACTCCAGCTGCACTAATAATATGCCCAAGGTATAGTAATTCTATCATACCAAACTCACACTTAGACTCCTTGGCATACAAGGACTCTCTCTCTAGGATAGATAACACCTCCAAATGTTGTGAATGGTCCTCCCGGGTCTTACTGAAGACCAAGATGTCATCAAAGAAGATCAAGACAAATCTCCTCAACTGCTCCCTAAATACCTGGTTCATACAACTCTGAAATGTAGTGGGTGCATTGGTTAGTCCAAATGGCATAACCATAAACTCAAAGTGGCCATAGTGACATCGAAAGGCTGTTTTCTCAATGTCCTCTGCTCTCATCCTGATCTGATGGTATCCGGATCGCAAATCACTTTTGGTGAAGAAGCATGCCCCATGCAACTCATCAATCAGCTCATCAATCCTAGGAATGGGATACCTGTTTTTAATTGTTTTCTTATTCAGTGCCCTGTAATCGATACACATGCGCGTCGTCCCATCCTTCTTCTTCACCAGTACTACTACTGAAGCAAATGGGCTTTTGTTAGGCCTAATGTGCCCCATCTCCAACAACTCCTTAATTGCCTTCTCTATCTCATCCTTGTGTTTCTTAGGATGACGATAAGGGGTAATCATAACTGGTTTGGCTCCCTCCTCGAGCTCAATAACATAATCTATTCCCCTGTCAGGAGGAACCCCATGAGGAATATCGCCAAATACTTTAGCGTGTCTGTCAAGTATCTTCTAGATATCTGATGGATCACTCTTTACCTGTGGCTCTGGTGAAGCTGGCATAATGTAGCACTCTGCCGCCCACTCTATGTCATCATGACGAAAAAGTCTTTGCATTCTCCTCAAGGACACTACTCTGCAGCCTCCATCCGAAAGTCCTCTAAGTACCACAGTTCTACCCTCATGCTGGAATCTCAACTCCAATTTCGCTAGGTTGGGTGTGAACTCAACTAGCGAAGCCATCCATGTCATGCCGAGGATGACATCATAATCTCCCATGTCCACTACATAGAACTCATCCTCCAACTCATAGCCATCTCCAAACCTAAAGCAAAGATTAGATATCTTCCGAGTGCACAATAATCTGTCACCGTTAGCCACCATGACTCTAAACCCATCATGCTCCTCGGTCTATAACCCTCTCCTGGCTACCAACTGCGCATCTATGAAGTTGTGTAGCCCCAGTGTCAATGAGAGACCACTTTCTACCCCTGGATAGTACCCCTGACCTTAAATGTGATTGCCTTTTGGGCCCCTATCAAGCGTGCCAACGATATATCATCCTTAGGAATGCTGCTCTCCTCTATAGTGTTACCCTCATCTGAATCGGAGTGCTGATCCTCCCCCTTTGACTCTGACTCTTCTGCTGAAAAATACTCCATTTGATTTGTCTTAGCCTTGAGAGGGCATTTATGAGATAAGTCCCAAGGCTCTCTACACTGGAAGCACAGTTTCTTCTTTCGAAGTTCATTCAAAGTTTCACTGTCTAGTCCTTTTGATCCTTCTTTGGGTTTGTTATACTCTTTCTGAAATGGTTT
>MU225219.1:736366-749865 GCA_018584345.1 Thuja plicata | reverse complement strand
GTAAGTCTGAAGCATAAGTATGGAAATTCATATCAACCATTAGGGCATCTATATGAGCTTATTTGTGATATAAACAGTCACTAATTTCATCATTGCAATCAGAGTTGTAATCAGTCATTTCATATCAGCAAATCATAGTTTTCAAACTTAAATAAAGTTGTGCATACCAACTATTTGTCTTAATGACAAACTGTTGTAGGATATTACTTGCATCTCTTTCAGTTAAAGGAAGTTTGGAGTTGACGTGCCATGTGTCTGTAATAATGTCCACTAAGTTGTAGAAGCGTTACTCAAGTCAATTCAGTCATATATATATTCATTGAAAGATTGCATCTAGCTGCAGCATTGCATTCCCTTTATTTTTGTCTTTAGATTACTTCTTTGAATTCTTTTCAATCACCAAAACAAACATAATACAGTTAACCAGTTAGAGCCACCGAAGGGTTCTTACAGGCTCTGATTTATAATTGTCGTCCATTGGATAACAATTGGTGATTCCTCTATATGATGAATGACAGCATATAAAGCAACATAGAAGATGTCTATTGAAAGTGTGGAGTCTCCTTATACCTTATGAGGGTATTTGGCCACACCAACAGCACACATCCGATAAGTAGACAGCAGCATTATCTTGCACAATATACTGAGATAGACAAGCAATGTATTCATTAATGACATCAGATGAATACATTACAATATATATGTACAAGTGATGGTTCATCTTTAGATTTTCAGAGATTGATTAAGGATTCAAGAATCTCCGCTTAGAGGTTGCTGAATACGAGTTATTAGACTGTCGCTTGGGTGAGTTTGTAATGTCCCTTTTTTACAAGTTTGAGACACTGCGAGATTTCCACAATTCTAACTTGAACAATATAGAAATCTGATTTATAATTCCAAATTGCAGACATATACAATGAAATGAATAATGCTTATACTGAATGATGATTCAAATGAATGATAATTCCAAACGCATATACAAAGTTATAATGCAAATAACTGGTAATTCCAAATGCAAACGCTGAATACGTTTTAATTCCAAATGCATACGCTTCCAAAGTTAATAAGAAGGTTGCATACAATAAACATAAATGTTGTTTCTGATGTGGCAATATAAATTACGCTTTTATAACCTGAATGGTTGTCTCTGACATACACTGTTTATCCATGCTGCATATACAGGCTGAAGAACATCTCAATGGTAGAGATATCGATGCACAGGCTATGTCTGATCCTTCTTTATCTTACATGCACTGATAATGAAGTTGTCTCTGATATTACTTGTATTAACTGTGCTTCTAGATGATGTTGCCTCTGATATTGATTATAATTGCATGCACCTTTGATTGCTATCAGCAATCGGATTTGCTCCACAAGGGATTATATATATTTAATTCAATAATCTGATCTGCCTTCTTACCAGTTTACAATATTCATTTTATATTCATCATCGGCCCAATGAAGGGGTGTGATGGAACGGATGCCTCCCATTGTAACTAACAAATGAAAGAGCATTATTGTTCACCATAATAATCAATATGATTATTGCGGTGTGATTAAATATTGTTAAATTTGCCAGCCCAATCGTACAAATCGGATAAATGCAAATGTCGACATTTGATGGATCAGCTGAGAATGAGAATGCAAGGCGTATGCTTATGTTAAGAGTGCAAGTATGATGCAAGGCTTATGCTATGAATGTTATGAAGGTTGATGCTGTGATATATGGATCGGCTGTCATGTAAAATGATGCTATATAGATGCAGCGATAATGATTATGATATGATGCTATGATGTTATAATGATGATTATGCAATTACATCAGGATGGATGTATCCATGTATGACGTGGATATACATCCATCATATATGTATGTATGACAAATATGTTATGCATATATGTATGATGGCATGTCATGGATGGATGCATGTATGTTGATGGCATTGCATATGAAATCTCAATGTAGCGTACAACATGATGGAGATCGCATGATGATGGTTGCAAAAACCGATCATCAAGCCATCGGTCCATCATGTAGCTCACTAGCTGTGGTGGTATATACAAGTGATCAGCCGAAGGTCACTTGTACACATCATCATAGCTAAGGTGTCTACATGGTGGATGGATGTCTTGGTGACTTCCAAGCTCCATTTATTACAAGAACATTTCTAAACTATATGAAAATGCAAATTATATACAAAGACAAGTTATGTTCTTCTCTCCTTGCCTATTTATTTGCATTGTAAAATATTGGGATATCACAGTCTCCCCTCCTTCAAAAATGCTTGCCCACAAGCATTTGAATTTTTGGATCTTACTGGCAACTTCTTGTAGTTGATACATATTCTAAACATTTCATCTTTCTTTTTTATTATCTCAATCCTTGGCTGATGTGGAGTTACTTTGTTTTGTAGGGATAGGATCTCCTTGAATCCAGAGGTGTTGCCTTGGTACCTTTTGTTAAGTATGTTCCTTATTGAGTAAGAAGATTGTGAATCTTTACTAGATAAGGCTTATTCAGCTTGTAACCCATATAAGGTGTACTTCTTTCCTTCATCCTTGAATTTGAAAGTTTGTCGGTTGATATCTTGTTTGAAAGGTCCTATGTATCTCATCCAAGGGAGTCCAAGAATCAACTCAATGTTTCATAGATTGACAATGTGAAATTTGCCTGAATAAGAGTAGTCTTTCATTTGCAAGGTAAGTATGGGAGTTATAGTTTCACTACGTATGGATGCCCCATTTGCTAATCTTATGTCAAGTCCTTTGTGCTTGTGTTCAAGTGTGCAGTGATCTTTGACCCATTTCTAGCTAATGAAGTTGTGTAGAGGCGCTATCTAAGAGTACTCTTATGTCTTCCCCTTCAATTTGCCCTTTGATTTGGAATGTTTTGTAATGAGCCTAACCCGGCTTTGCTATGACTTAATAGATTTTACAACCACAAATAATAAACTTTGCCAGGACGTAACACTTTATTTATATGATCAATTTCAAAACATAATTTTCATTCCACTGACATAATCATTTCCAGCAGTTTATTTATTGAAAGAGTCTGGAAGAAACATACATCGATTTATTTGAAATAAATAATGATGAAGTAAAACCTGATGTTTTCTCTATTGCCGACCACTGTTGTGATGACGGCCAGCCATGCATCCACGTTCTCACATATGTCGTAGTTATCAGCCCGTGAATGTCAGCAGACTGGTCACGCGGCATGCATTGCTGCTGCGTTGACAGTCCAGCACGCGAGGCAGACTCTCCAGCACGAGGACAAATCCCACGCGCGGCCAGCAAGGAGCTCTCCCCACATCAAAGCTCGTTCTGCCCAAACACGACAGATTGATCAATGGCACAGAACCACAATCCTCAATCTTACACAGCCCAGTTGTCCACGTTGCTTCCAATGAAATTCGGTCCCAGCTGCCAATAGTAATGTAGAAGTTCCTCCTTTCACCACACGCGGCCAAGCTAAATACACCGCCAGCTATTAGCCTTCTTCACTCTTCGGTGATGGTAATGATATCGACTTCTTGATGCAGGTCACAGTTCAAAATCCGACTTCAGAATTAATTTCTTCCTCCAAGTCATAGGCAAACAATACGAAGGAAGTGTAATTGGTTATACTTCAGCAACCAATTATAGGACAGTTCCAGAAGAATCAGTCTTCCAGATGCTTAATCGACCCTTATACTTCAGCAAGGGCACAGTTCAAATAACCAGAAACAATTCCCAAGACAAGGTTTAATATAAAAATTCGATGCCCAACTCCAAGAATGAGCCCATATTTATAACACTTATGTAGCCATAGTTTCCCAAAAGATGCATCAGTTAACCACTCACTTAAATAACAACTCTAAATTATCATAATAAAGTATTATTATAATAATAAAGTATTATTATAATAATGTGGCTTTATTATTAATTAATAACTTATAAGTATTAATTAATAAATATGAACTCATGCGATAAATCCCGCATTCACTGCTGGTAATGACTGACTGACATAGCCATCCATTGCATTGCCAAAAATGACAACTGCCAAAAATAGACTTACTATAAATAGTAAGTCCCCAGCCAAGGAAACTGCACACTGAATACTGGTCTGAAGCACTGACCACTGTCCATACCGCCCTGCCAGGAATAGAAACTGACCAATTGACTTACTAAAAAATAGTAAGTCCAGACTTACTAACAATAGCAAGTGTGCCAACTAGGACCCTCAAAACCAGGCATCAACTCACAAGGGTCGCGATGATGAGCTGACCAAGCCTTGCCAATACCTGCTAAAAATGGGGTCATCACATGTTTTGTGAGAAGGTCCTTTTAGACTTGCTAAAAATTCTTCTTTATCTGAATCTTCTTCGTAGCTTCTCTGGTTGGTAGGTTACTTATCAAATTCTTATTCAATCTAGAAGAAAGGGTTGTCGTAGACCATATTTTCTTTGAATTCAAAGAGAGGGTTTTGTGTGGTTTTATTATAATCTTAACCTTAAAATTATCTTCTTTCCTCTAATAGTGAATTCCTGGATGACATTTTCCCTTAAGCGGTGGGAGTGTTTCTTCAGATAGATCCTCATCTCCCCACCTTCTAGTTAGCTTTTCATCTGTAGGAAACTTGACGGAATGGAAGGAATCTGCTTTTGTTTCTTTAGAAGTGATGGAATTTTCCTTTGGAAGGAAGGATGGTATAATGCGTTTGTTGGATTCCTTTGTGTGGTAGCTTGTAATTTCATCATTTTTCCTTGAATCTATCTTCTTTGTGCATGACCCTTGGGAGGAGGCAAGGGCTTCATTATATTTCTTTTCAAAGTATTTGTGAGTTCCTTTAAAACTCACTTCTGTGGAAGAAGTGTGGTTTTGTACTTTGGTACTTATTGCAGCCGGTTGATACTTTATTGTTAGCTCCAAATACTCTTTAAGAGATAATTCGTCCTTAAGGTTACTGTTCTCCTAGTCCTTTCTGAATTGCTCTTGTTGATGGATGAAATTTGTTTGCGTGAGTGTATTGGTTGGGGGTGTGAAATTGGGGATTCCTATCCATGAGTTTCTTCTTAGGGAGTGTGGTGTCTCCATTGTGTGGTTACCCTTTGAAGTTGGTTTTAGGGATGCTTGTGTTAAAGCCTCAATAAGTTGGTCCATGGAATCTTGGATCCTTTTTTGTCCATTTAGGAATTGATCTAGTTTTTCGTTGACTCTTCATTATCCATTATAACGTAGGAAGGGTGGCTCTGATACCAATTTGTAATGTCCCTTCTTTACAAGTTTGAGACACTACGAGATTTCCACAATTCTAACTTAACAATTATACAAATGTAAAGAGCCTACCTGGCTCTTTGTCTTGTTATTCCATCTTTCCTTGCTGGCCGGGATACCTCAGGAGCTGGCTGCACGGCTATACTCTCTCCCACGTCAACCAAAAACAAAATGTCTCTCCACCAATCTCTGCAGTTTGCTGAGAAGATGTTGCCAAGCATCAACCGCCACGCCTAAGCCCTTGTTGCTGCTTTGAATTCCGCAACTACAGCTCCTCCTTCCGCTAGTAATTATTAAGTAAAACAGTCCGCATTCACTCTTGCCTACTGCTGATAATTGACACAATTCACTGGACAATCAGAGTTCAATTCAAAGTGCTGGATCAACTCAATCGAATTCACAATTCAATAAGCACAATATTTCTTCAAACCCTCAACCGGTCTCTCATTCCAGAATTTTATAAAATTTGCATAAGATGGGTTCCCAAGTGTTTTGAAATCCTTCTATGAAAGCTCAAACTTCTTCAAGGCTCGAAATTCATATCTTCAATCATACACTTCAAATAACTTAAAAGCACTCCTTCCTTATAACTTAGGATATAGGAACAATAATTATATTCAACTTTAATAATCATAAAGTTTCATATAAACATAAGATATCATTAATCATTAATGATATAACTTATAACTCCACAATTAATTAAATAAGGAAGACTTAATCCATCACCTTGATCTCACTCCGAAACATACTGACACTGAATCACTGAAATCCACCATCCCAAAATAGAAATTGGCACGAGGTGACTTACCCAAAATAGTAAGTCCTGACCAAGAGACCCTCAAAACAAAGCATTAGCCCATGAGGGTTACAATGATGGACTAACAATCCTGTCCCACTGACAAATGCTAAATCAGGGACATCACAACAAATCTGATTTATAATTCCAAATTGCAGACTTATACAATGAAATGAATAATGCTTATACTGAATGATGATTCAAATGTGCATATACAAAGTTATAATGCAAATGACTGGTAAGTCCAAATGCAAATGCTGAATATCTTTTAATTCCAAAAGCATACGCTTCCAAAGATAATAAGAAGGTTGCATACAATAAACATAAATGTTGTTTCTGATGTGGCAATATAAATTATGCTTTTATAACCTGAATGGCTATCTCTGACGTACACTGTTTATCCACGCTGCATATACAGGCTGAAGAATATCTCAATGGTAGAGATATCGATACACAGGTTGTGTTTGATCCTTCTTTACCTTACATGCATTGATAATGAAGTAGTCTCTGATATTACTTGTATTGGTTGTGCTTCTAGATGATGTCGTCTCTAATATTGATTATAATTGCTTACACCTTTTGATTGCCATTAGAAATTGGATTTGCTCTACAGAGCGATCCACAAGGGATTATATATATTTAATTCAAGAATCTGATCTGCCTTCTTACCAGTTTACGATGTTCATTTTATACTCATCGTCGACCCAATGAAGGGGTGCGATAGAATGAATGCCTCCCATCGTAACTAACAAATGAAAGAGCATTATTGTTTACCGTAATAATCAATAAACAATAATGCATTATTGCAGTGAACGGTTAATAATCATATTCTATTAAATATTATTAAATCTGCCAGCTCAATTGTACAAATCGGCTAAGTATGCAACTGTCGATATTTGATGGATTGGCTGATAATGAGAATGCAAGGCGTATGCTTATGTTAAGAGTGCAAGTATGATGTAAGGCTTATGCTATGAATGTTATAAAGGTTGATGTTGTGATATATGGATCAGCTGTCATGTAAAATGATGCAATATAGATGCAGCGATAATGATTATGATATGATGCCATGATGTCATAACGATGATTATGCAATTACATCAGGATGGATGTATCCATCTATGACGTGGGTATACATCCAGCATATATGTATGTATGACAAATATGTTATGCATATATGTATGATGGCATGTCATGGATGGATGCATGTATGTTGATGGCATGTCATGGATGGATCTCAATGTAGTGCACAACATGATGGAGATCACATGATGATGGTTGCAAAAACTGATCATCAAGCCATTGGTACATCATGTAGATAACTAGTTGTGGTGGTATATACAAGTGATCAGCCGGAGGTCACTTGTACACATCATCATAGCAGCCGGAGGTCACTTGTACATATCATCATAGCTAAGGTGTCTACATGGTGGATGGATGTCTTGGTGAGTGTCAAGCTCCATCTATCACAAGATCATTTCTAAACTATATGAAAATGCAGATTATATACAAAGACAATGTATGTTCTTCTCTCCTTGCCTATTTATTTGCATCTAAAAATATTGGGATATCACAGAATTGTAGAAAAACCACTGCAGATCTAGACAAGAACATTGCAATTGGGTATTCGGATGAATGATTACAATATGAAAATCCTTCACGTTCCCTGAGAAGATGATGCATCACAGAATTGTAGAAAAACCACTGCAGATCTAGACAAGAACATTACAATTGGGTATTCGGATGAATGATTACAATATGAAAATCCTTCACGTTCCCTGAGAAGATTGCATCATCTTTGTGTAGTTGTCTCAGTTGGCAAAGAAAAGCTTGGTTAAAGGAATTCACCTATCTAAGCATCATCTATTGATATCATTGTCCTTAGGAATAACTTAGATTTCCTAACGCTTCACCCTTTTATCTTTCATTTGAAGTTCAAGTTTTTTTGATGTCCAAGTTCAAGTCACTTTGAGGAAAGAGAGTTGATAAATTGAGGAGGAATAGCGAAAGTCCCCACGTGATTACCAACATATCACATCATTAAACTGAGTTATATCCAACACAAAATTGCTAGTTTGCAATGTAAACGTTGTGGTTGCCTTATTTGACTAAACAATGCCACACTGTTTAGCATATGAGATTTCCTTAATCAAGGGAGGATAGAATACTCGGTATTTTATTTTGCATGTTGGAGTGGTCACAAAACTCACATCAACTAGTACCTCACCGAATATCCGACTTACTAAAAATACACTTTTGAATTTTCCTCCAACATGGTTGGCATGCACCTATCATGTCATGGCTGCTCCCAAAAAGCAACAATGGACTCAACAAAATCCCCAAAATTCAATGTCATATCCCCCCATTAAGACTAAGAAATTGATTTGAATATATACTACTGACATATTTCACATATGAACATACTTGACATATTTACCAAATTAATTATATATTTAATATAATTGATAACACTTATATTTGGTATTAATATAACTAATACGAAAATTAGTAATTATTACCAGATATATCATTTGTTTAATTAAATCGATATTCAAGGAGAAATTCATCAAATTAATATTAATACAAGTCTCCCGATATTACTTAAGGGTCATTAGTTTTGAAAACAAACATTGAATCGAATCCATGTATTTACATAAGACACCGATGGGAGAGAACTTGGCCCTTGATGGGATACAAAAGCGCATTCCACGCTTCCCTCTGAGACAGACGGAAGGAAGTAGAATGGGGAACGACAGCCGGGGCAGTCTCAAGAGTCAAGAAAGGATTCTCAGGAAGAGAGAATAGCACGAAAGACAAGGGATTGAACACAGATACAGCTGTATGTATATTCACTTATCAGTTAATACAATTGCAAATAGAACTTCGTACAGGTTATGAGTCTGGTATATATAAATATAAAACATGTCGAAAGATGTGACATACTTAAAACACTATCAATAGATATCGGTATTACTGTTCATATACAGATCATTACTATGCCTGATATATGTGTGTGTGTGTGTGTGTGTGTGTAATTATCATAGTCACTAGGAGACCTCATCTCCCCCACCCCCCCCCTCGGAGACGTGTCTCAAAGACGGAAACGCGTCTCCGAGACCTTGCGCATACCTAGAGACTTCAAATTTGGCTGGAGACTTTGTGTCAACGTCTCCAAGTCTCCCGCCATAAATTTTGACGTATCATGTTCGTCTCCAAAGGAAAAAGCATTAGTTTTGAGCTATTTGACTCTATATGACACAATATTAAATGACTAAACGACATTACTATTAGTATTAGTATTACTATTAGTAATTTGATATTTTGATTCAATGGTTTTCATGTTCATACTTAAAACTTTACATTGTTCTTGTCTTCAAAGCTCTATATTATGATATTTCTTGGAAATTATTAAATTATATTAAAAAAAATTGTCGTCTCCAGCCATACCACTACCGGTACCAGTCTCCGAGACCTCCAAGTCTCTCCATCTCCAAGTGACCTTGATATGTGTGTGTGTGTGTGTGAAATTTGTGGTATATATAGATTGAATTCATGATATTTCTAGGGTAGAAGGTCATGTAGTAGAATAATTGTATCATAGTAATAAAGATAAATATTATCATCTTTATCAGACTCTGGGTATCTCAATTGCAATATATATTTGCATGTGAGGTATATTTATCAATCTGTCATAATTAACCACATTAGAATAGGTAACATAGATGAGGCACTATATGTATCTATACCCCAACTGAATTAAGATCATTACCTCACAGGATAAGGTAATGCTTGCACTGGAATGGACTGTGCTACATCATACAAAGGCACTAAGTAAGGTCTTTGGTCGAATGGACAACATCATACAAAGGCACTAGATAAGGCCTGCAATAGAATCAACATGAGTTACTATCTTGCAAGGGATGATCCACATTGGCAGAGGAAGTTACAATAAAGGGGAATGGTAAGGCCCATTAGGTACGCCAACCCTACGAAACTTGGGGCCAAGGGGGACAGGGTTCCACCCTTTGGCCTAGGGTTGGGCTAGGGCACCTTTTTCTAATATTTCCATCCACCTTTAGGAAAGCAAAATACTACACATTACATGTTATTATGGATTGGAACTCTCTTTCTCAAGTTATAAATGTATACGATAGATTATATCATGTTAACAAAATATTTAGTCTATGAATGTATATTTGTGCTCTTGTTTCCTTTTTGGTGTTGCGGGACCTAAATCAGGATTTATCTTGTTAAAAGGCATTTTAATTGGTAAAGTTATATCTCTAACCATCTTAAAAATCTTATTTTAATGAATATGGTGTTTGTAGGGCTTAAACTAGGGTAAAATCTAGAAGGGGAAATTACATTCAATTGCAATAATCGAACTCAAAACCAATAAGGATGTCGCTCTCCCAGAAAGTTGAAGTTCCCTTGGAATTCTAGAAAAGCCATAAGGGGGACATAACAAAACATAGTTAATTTTTTTAGCATAAACAGAAAAATATAAAATTCCAAATATTCAGGCAAACTATTAAAATCTAGATCAACCAAAGTTAAATTATATATTTACAGAATCAAAAGTACTGTTCCAATGATAATTCATTATACCTAAATATATGTTTGTTCCGACAAGGAAATATCCAATAGAAAAATCAACACCTCGTTAAGCTTGACTCTAGAATAGTCATGGTTCCATAATTTTGCAATTATCAGCACAGAGACATCACTCAGTCACATTTTAATTTATTTACAACCAGAACTCTCGAGTTTTCTGCTAGGAGAACAGGGCATGTGTGCAAAAGAAATTGTAGCTTATAACCTATAATATTGCAACCTTTTCCAGACCAGCGAAAGCATCCAGCTCAGACAGACCTGCCTCTAATATCAGTGCAAATAATAACTAAAATAAAATATAATTCAATGGTGAATATCAATGGTTGAATTTTTTTTACATAATTTTAAGCTTAACACTACCAAGTCCATGGCCATCTGATAGAGATGACACAAACTCACCATCCCTTCCACCTGTAACAATTTCAGGAGCCCCATGACCAATTCCAAGGCCACCGCATCCATCAATAGCATTTATAATTGTTTCATGAGCTGCCAAACAAGAAAAATCATTCAATAATGCAGTGTTAACAATTTATGCCTTGCATGTTCAAGTTACCATGACTGACTAATATGTAACAACCTATGAATATGAAACTACAGTAGTTTATAATAAAAAATACAACATAATCCATTGATTGCTAATTATGATAGAAAATGTAACTAAAAGAATTATTTAAACTCTGGTTTGGTAGAATGATCCATAATTAGCATTGAAAAAATATTCAATAGCTAATTACCAACATGAACATTATCTCCAATTAAAGTAATTTAATCAATTACGTACACTTTCTTCGTAGTATTTGCACAAGGAAACAGTCAATTGTGCCTAGAAATAAGATGCTTAAGTACTGTAGTTGATGTAGATTAAACAAGAAAAATGTAATGTCCCCTATTCAGTCCTCTAAGATTTGGTACTAATTTTCTTCTTCCATTTTGCATGATAGAGATAATGACCTTTGATTAATTGCTTCTTGCATCTTTGATAGTGTTACAAATTGATCTATGTAACTGTGTAGAAGTTTTAGTCTCTTTAATATCATCTCTTCTCCTTATTACTGTGAACTAATTCATTGTCTTTATAACAGACTATTTGTGAAGACCTTTCTAATTTATAATTCACATCGATGTATTAATATGTAGATGCCTTTGTAGTTTTATGGATATGCTTGACTTTTCTTCTGTGTCTTGATTTTGAGAAATGGGTAAGAAGGATGATTAGCTCACTAGTTTTCACAGCTCACCTAATCATTATCATGTCCTAGAGTAACCTTGAAGATGTCTCCATACTCAGTCTGGAGCAAGAAGAAGAATATTAACTTTGTTTGTGGGTCGCAACTGATACTATCTCCGGGTACAGTGACAAGCATCTTTTCATCATTATCAATGGGCACCAACCATTTGCTAGCAACATGGTTGAGACCAAGATCAAGCTCCTCCCGTGCATATGAAGCGACTCACTATTTGATGGTGAAGAATGTCGTTGCCTGGAAATTAACAGCCTCCTAGAAGCACACTCGCAGTAGAACCATCTTGCTGCACAGAGGGTTATACTGGCAATGAATGATTATTCACCTGTAAAATATGAATAGCCTGGAAATTTTAATGTCGGGGTTATTAATATTAGATCACTGATTACTTAGTATTATTTGATGCTTCTTCCTCTCCAGTCAATGTGGATACTGAGTATGGTTTTCTATTCACTGATTGACTATTAATAATTGTTGATTGGATCTGTGTAGGCACTGACTATATATTCCACTTGCTGACCACTGTTATCATCCCCCCATGGCGTATCCAGCGATTGTGATGAGTTGTCCTTAGATAATTAACATGCGACCAAATCCATAGTCTACTACCGTCTCAATGGATATGAATCGCAGATTGTCTTTGCTAAAATACTGATTCCATGTTTTTCTCCTCCCTTTTCATTGTCGTTTCTACTCTCCCCTTATAGTCACACCAGGGTTGAGGAAAAGGTGACCTTTGAAATTCGTGACCATTAATTTATTGCACCTTATGGTTCAATTTTTTTAAATATTTTGATTTATAATATATATCTTTGGTGGTATGTTTAATAATGTATTTCAATTTATAATATATATTTCAGATTTTATAATATAATATTTGATATATTGAATCTATTTTATATTTCTGATATATTCATATATTATTGAATATATATATCAGTGTTACCCGGAGACCCGTCTCCCCCCTCTAGACGCTTCTCGGAGACGGAGACGTATCTCCAAGACTTTTCGCGTCTCGGGAATGTTCAAAAATGGTTGGAGACTTCATGACGAAGTCTCCCGAAGAATCCGAGTCTCCGATTCCAAAAAATGAAGTCTCCCGCCCGTCTCCTGATAAAAGAACAAATTTAAAATACAACATTAACTCATTTTATGATTTTGACCCTCATTTTAATGTTTTTTTTAGCAAGGCAATTTTAAATGATTTAAGTCATTTTGACCATGGTGGAAGAAGCGGTTGAACCAGATGGCCTTAATGAATTGCCCCCAGTTGTATACCATCAAAGGAACCAGATTTGGACAGTGATGATTTTCTGGACAACATCATTGCTGAAGACCTTGAGATGGATGATCACAGCCTTGTGGAGTAGATGATACTAGATAGATTTCTGATTTTTGTTTATAGTTCTGAGTTTTTTGTTTGCATATCAGCGACTTAGCATCAAACTATATATTTTTAAATTTCAAATTTCAATATGTAATGATAATCTCAGCGATTATTAATCTGATATGATGATGATCATATGCGATATTCAGAAATCAGATATGACTATGAGATATGCAATGTGAGTTTTGAACTATTTGAC
>MU225219.1:699104-736316 GCA_018584345.1 Thuja plicata | reverse complement strand
AATATGACATTACTATTTAGTATTAGTCTTTGACTCTTTAAACTTTTAATGTTCAATGTTCATACTTATAACTTTCCATTGTTCTTGTTTTCAAAGCACTATGTTATGAATCTATGGTATTTCTTAGCAATTATTAAAGTATGTCCTATTTTTGAAAAATAGCCGTACCGGTACCGGTACTAGTACCGGAGAGCTCCAAGTCTCCCCGTCTCCAGGTAACCTTGATACATATCATTATATTAATGAATAAAATATTAATAATATATTATTATTGTATAAATAATTAATATATATTGTTAATTATTATTCTATTAATAATAGATTACATTTTATTATTATTTCTATATGTTCATTAATTTATTTTAATATTTATTATTAAATCCCATTCTAGAAGTGGGGACATTACAGTCTGCCCTTCCCAAAAATTGCTTGTCCTCAAGTAATGAACAATCTTATTTGTTGTCTACCTTTCAATGGCTAGAATGCCTTCATTTGTGAGTCGTTCCAATGGTAAAATTCAGTAAAGGTGGTGAATTCAAATACATCCATGTAATATATCGTTTACTCCATTCTATTTATTCAAAAATAGAGCCACATGGAGTATGTACTTGACAGACAAAGTATACACATGAAAATATGATGTACATTAATATATGAAGACACAAAGCATATAGATAGATGCATGAAAACACGGAGCATACGCAGAGTATACACATTAATGCATGGAGACACAGAGCATACACGAAGTATACACATAATGCATGAAGACATGGAGTATACACATAAATGCATTGAAGACATGAAGCATACACGAAGTAAACACAAAGTATACACCCAATATAAACTTTGTTAGATACCTTGATTAAACCCTACAATTCAATAAGCCAGGGTTAGGAAGATGATTTTAAAAATGTATTTCACCACTATGCTCTTAACTATATACCCTGCAATCCCATACTAACCCCAAGAGCGGACCTTTGGCCCCCTAAGCCCCGGTGGCAGTACTTAGACATCCACGCGAGGTGGTCTACTTCGTACGATGCTTGGCTCACTTCCTTAATCATGCCTCTCATAGTTAATTAGCTCAACATGGTAGGAATTGTACAAATCATTGTAGGGTCCTCAACTTGACCATTTTAAGCCCAAGAGCAGAACTTTGGCCACCTTGGCCTTGGTGGCAGAACTTTGGCATCCACGAAGGTGGCCTAATGAGATGGCAGTCTTAACCTTCTTAGTTTGTCCAACCTAAGCCCAAGAGCTGAACGTTGGCCCTCTTGGCCTTCATGGCAGAACTTTCGCATCCATCAACATGCTCTACTTAGATGGCAACCTTGACCCGCTTAGTTTGTCCAACCTAAGCCCGAGAGCAAAACTTTGGCCCTCTTGTCCTTGATGGCAGAACTTTGGCATCCATCGAGGCAGTTTACTTAGATGGCAACCTTAACCCTCTTACATATATCTCTTATGGTAAGAATGGTTTGGATATTGTAATGGAGTTCTCAGTTTTTCCAACCTAAGCCCGAGAGCGGAACTTTGGCCCCCTTGGCCTTGATAGCAGAACTTTGGCATCCATCAAGGTGGTCTACTTAGATGGTAACCTTAACTCTCTTACCTACATTTCTTATGGTAAGAATGGTATGGGGTATGTAGTGGGATTCTTAGCTTGTCCAATCTAAGCCCAAGAGTGGGACTTTGACACTCTTGGCCTTGATGGCAGAACTTTCGCATCCATCAAGGTGGTCTACTTAGATGGCAACCTTAATGCACTTATTGTAAAGAGCATGTCTATCTCTAGCTTTGTATTGAACTGCAAATGATTTCTTTTGTTTTCGGAATTTGTAATTTTTTTGTATTTTAACATGTGTTTTTTCTTTGGTTTTTTGACAATATAAAATATTTGGAATTTCAGATGACAAGTACTGGAAATTATTAAATAATGCTTGTAAATGAACACTTGTCTGTAACTCACCCTTACAACTTATGCTTTGAAATAATTACAATGCTAAGTAACGATGCAACACTATTTAATTGATTAATTATGCACCTGGAAATTGAATTTGCATCTCAAGTTGATCCACCAATTGGAAATATATCACATGGCTAAAAAGAAATGTAGATTCTCTTGGGATCGGGCCCTGGTAACAACGAATTGAGCATGCAAAGAACAAAACGAGCCTCCCTTTCCTTACGCAGTCCCAAACACATGCGTCACTGCCCTTCTAAGCTAGAAAGCGTCTCTCAATGAGCCGCGACAGTCGTCTCAATACAGTTATTGCTTACTAAGGGAAAACGCAGCATTAGTATGAAGCTCTATGGCAGCATTGTGATCCTCTATCACCACCGATAATTAAAACTAAACCCGTTCACCACTAATTGCAATGTTGGCCACTATGTATAGCCGACGTTAATGACACAATTCACCAGCCGATGACTAATTCAAAGTGCCTGGAAAAAACATGCAAGAAATCTACGATTCCTTCTCGTAGAATTTGTTCAAACCCTTGTCACTCATAAAAACTTCAAAGCAATATCCATTGATCAAAGAAAATGGTCCCCTTTCAAGTAGCTCGAATTCTACATATATGGATTCAAATCTTCACCATGAAGCCTACGACTTGGAGCTTCAACCACACACCTTATATAACTTAAAAGCTCATTGCTTCACCCAAGTTTAAAAGTTTGAATAATATTAATCAATTGACTTCCCTCCAAACTAAATGCCCAAGCATATGATATAAAGCCACCATTAATATTACATGACTTAACTTAATCATAAGCTACAACATACTAATTAATTAAGTTAAACTTAATTAATTATAATCACTCCGTGAATTAAATTTCTAAGCCAAGACCACATGCTCTGCCGAATCCATTGACCAGACACCCTGCCACAAATAGAGACTGGCCAAAATAGACTTACTATAAATAGTAAGTTCTCAACTAGGGACCCCCAAATCAAGCCCTTAGCCTACGAGAGTCGCAATGATGGGCTAACAATGGCGTGTTCCTGACACCTACTAAAATGGGGACATCACACTTACCTACATCTCTCCCCTACGTCAATTTCTCATTTCTTTTATTTGTGTACCCTTAGATCAACCAAAGGGCATGTATTTGAAACAAAAAGCATACACATGAATATGTGTAGACATTTCACTTGGCCCACAAGACGCAAGAATAATCAGGACCAAATTCTTCTCTTGGGGTAATATTTATTACAAAGCACACAAGAGGTGAGAACGTCCAACCAAGACCATATTCATCTCTTGGAGTAATCAATTCATCATAATGTACCCCAGGCTGGCAAAAACATGCTCTGATACCACTTGTAATGTCCCCTATTAAGTCCTCTAAGATTTGGTACTAATTGTCTTCTTCCATTTTGTATGATAGAGATAATGACCTTTGATTAATTCTTTCTTGCAACTTTGATAAAGTGTGACAAATTGATCTATGTAACTATGTAGAAGTTTTAGTCTCTTTAATATCATCTCTTCTCCTTATTACTGTGAACTAATTCATTGTCTTTATAACAGACTATTCATGAGGACCTTTCTAATTTATAATTCACATCAATATATTAATATGTAGATGCCTTTGTAGTTTTATGGATATGCTTGACTATTCTTTTGCCTTGATTTTAAGAAATGGGTAAGAAGGATGATATGCTCATGAGTTTTCACAGCTCACCTAATCATTATCATGTTCTAGAGTAACCTTGAAGATGTCTCTATACTCAGTCTAGAGAAAGAAGAAGAATATTAACTTTGTTGTGGGTCACAATCGATACTATCTCTAGGTAGAGTGACAAGTATCTTTTCATCATTATCAATGGGCTTCAACCATTTGCGAGCAACATGGTTGAGACCAAGACCAAGCTCCTCCCGTGCATATGAAGTGACTCACTATTTGATGGTGAAGAATGTCATTGCCTGAAAATTAACGGCCTCCTAGAAGCACACACGCAGTAGAACCGTCTTGCCCCACGGAGGTTTATACTGGCGATGAATGATTATTCACTCGTAAAATATGAATAGCCTAGAAATTCTAATGTCAAGGGTATTAATGTTCACTCGCTGATTACTTCATTAATACTGTTTGATGCTTCTTCCTCTTCAGTTGATGTAGATACTGAGTATGGTTTCCTATTCGCTGACTATCGTTGAGTATGGTTTTAATTAATTATAATTTATTCTCATATTCTAGATTACTGAGAACACAATGAAAACACGAAGTATACAATTGGATGCATGAAGACACGGAGCATACACGGAGTAAACATATGGATGCATGAAGACATGAAGCATACACAGAGTAAATGCAAATATACACTTTACACGGAGTAAACATATGGATGCATGAAGACACGAAACATACACAGAGTAAATGCAAATATACACTTTGTTAGATTCCTTATAAACTCTACAATTTACAATAAGCTAGGGTTAGGAAAATGATTTGCCTTATTTAATTTTTCATTATGCTTTTATTGTGAAGCCTGCAACCACAAGATGAACATAAGTGCATACATATATCCATATAGATGAATAACATTAGGTAACTTGGATGTAAATATTAATTCAAAATGCAATTTCCTATGCTGTTATCATTATGATAAGTTACTTCAAGCCAATCCCATACTAAGCCCAAGAGCGGAACTAAGGCCCCTTGGCCTTGGTGTCAGGCATTAGGCATCCACACGAGGTGGTCTACTTAGTAGGATGCTTGTTTTGTTTCCTTATGTATGCCTCATCCCCAATAGTTAATTAGCTCAACATGGTAGGAATGATAGGGAATCATAGTGGGGTCCTCAACTTGACTAATCTAAGCCCAAGAGTAGAACTTTGGCCCCCTTGGCCTTGGTGGAGGAACTTTGGCATCCATCAAGGTGGCATACTTAGATGGCTGTCTTAACCTTCTTAGTTTGTCCAACCTAAGTCCAAGAGCAAAACTTTGACCCTCTTGGCCTTGATGGAAAAACTTGGGGCTCCATCAAGGTGATCTACTTAGAAGGCAATCTTAATCCTCTTAATTATCCAACCTAAGCCCAAGAGCGAAAGTTTGGCCCTCTTGGCCTTGATGGCAAAACTTTGGCATCCATCAAGGTGGTCTACTTAGATGGCAATCTTATTCCTCTTAATTGTCCACCCTAAGCCCAAGGGCGGAACTTTGGTCCTCTTGGCCTTGATGGCATAACTTTGGCATTCATCAAGGTGGTCTACTTAGATGGCAATCTTATTTCTCTTAATTGTCCAACCTAAGCCCAAGAGCGTAATTTTGGCCATCTTGGCCTTGATGGCAGACCTTTGGCATCCATCAAGGTGGTCTACTTTGATGGAAACCTAAAACTTCTCTCATGGTAAGAATGGTATGAGGTATGTAGTGGCATTCTCGGCTTGTCCAAACTAAGCCCAAGAGTAGGGCCTTGACCCTGTTGGCCTTGATAGCAGAACTTTGGCATCCATCAAGGTGGTCTACTCAGATGGCAACCTTAATCCTCTTACCTACATCTCTCCCATACATCAATTTCTTTTACTATAGCACCCCTAGATCAAACAATGGGAATATATTTGAAACACAGTGTACACATATGAATGCATGGAGTATTTTACAAAATTTTAATCTTGGGAATTGATTTATATTGCCATTGTTAGAGCTGCAACTCCTAAAAATTTCATTGGTTCTCTACCCCTTCATTATTTACTTGGACATCTTTGTGATCATGTTTTGTTCTTTTTCTTTATGTTTCCTTTGTTTCCTCGTCAGACAGAACTTCTAATCTGTGGGCTTGATCCCTTTTCCCACATATATGTCATGGCTCCCATATTTCTTTGCACTTGAAGCATAAATTCTTCCTCTTCAATTCGTCGTGTTGTTTCTTAAATTCTCCTCCATTGCATTTACGCCTATGCTCCCATGGTTCTTTGCAATGGTAACATGGCTCCCTTTTCAAGGATTCTCTCCTATAATTATCCTCCTTATGAGAATGTCTGTGTGTTTCATCCATAGTTCTTGGGTCTATCTTTAGTTGGGTGTGTCAAACTTCAATGCCTTTTAAATGGCCTCTTCCATGTTTGTTGGATCCAAGGGGCTTACCATGTTTTTGATTGATTCTTTCAAACGTTCTATGAATAGGTAAGTGAGCCTTTCTTGAGAGATTTCTAGTACCATGACTGCCAACCTTTCAAATTCGGTGGCAAATTCTTCCACTGTCCCTTCTTGCTTAAGTTGGGCTAATTGTTTGAAGTACCATAGTGGGTGTGTCCTTTCAAATCTTTTTATAAGCTTTTGTGTGAACTCATAATAACTTTTTATTCATTGGTGACCTTGGGTGATAAGGCCATGATGCCACCACTCGTGGACTCATTCTTTTCTTGTTAGAGGAAGCTTTCATCTTAGCATCACAATAGTCCTTAAAAGAGATATCCTTTCTAAGCTTGGGGTTGATTCTAGAGTATGTCTCCACAATTTCATTAATTTGAGGGGCATTTTATTCTTCCTCTTCTTCTTCTTTCATCAATTCTTCTCTAGGTAGGAAGGATGGTCTTACTGAACTAGGATTTGGTACACTAGGAGGACCATTATTATTATTTACAGAATGGCTGGAGTTAGTATATCTTCCATTGTTCCTAATGCTTCAAATGGCTTGAAGGAGGAGTTGATTAGTCCTCTCACTTTGCTCCATGAGGGCTTGAGTGGTTTGGACAGTGTGTTCCATAAATGCCCTTAATTCATTACTCATCTGGTCACTCATGCCTGTAGCAAGCTTCTTCATCTCGCTTTCTAATGCTCTTAGATCCCTTTGACTTGTTTGCATCAACTATGTAAGAAGCCTGTCTGGATTCTAACTTCTAAACTCACTATAAATGGTTTGCTTTTGGATTTTCAAATATTTTCGTGTTTTTTTTGTGTTTTGGAATATATATATATATATATATATATATATATATATATATATATATATATATATATATATATATTGCAAATTTTGAAATATATGAATAAACAACAATACTTTATTACTAAAATTTTAAGGCCTTTTGCAAACACAATTTCCTCTAGGTTATTTGCCTTACTCCTTATTGAAAACAAATTACGTTTACAAGCAAGAACAAATAGAAATTATGTAACCTAGCAATGGAGTTATCACACGAAATTTGCAAATGATATTGTAATGATCAATTTGGTAGCAACTGGAAAGTAACAGCAAATTCGTCACGCCAAATCTCTTCTTTGCAATTTTCAACTCTCCAAGCATGAACGAATAACCCTATGGATGATTCAGCAGCTACTTATCCCTCACGCGATCCCAAAGGCAGCCAATATTCTAATTCCCCAAGCCAAGTATGAAAGAGTGGCAAACTAACTACTCACGCCACAGCACATTCTCTGAACATTAATAAACAACCACGCACTCCACCCTTCACGCACTGCAGTTCAATCAATGATAATGCAGATCGAACCAATAACCATACACAAATCACTGGTAGAAAGCTGACAGTTCTAAGTGCCAGGAAGCCACCAAGAATTCTCAATTCTTGTGCTCAGCGAATTCTAAATCAAACCCCAATCTTTCACCTTCACAAATTCATCAAAAGCAAAATGCACAATCAGATAATAGAATTCGATTTCCATCCTTTGGCTTTAATAATCTTTCAATGCAAATCGAACCCTGGCTTCAACTTTACACTACCAACCTCCAGCTTTGGCAAGACACTTTTCATGACTTAAAAGCATCTTAGGTTCTCCAAAGTTTTAATATTTGAAATATAATACTCAATTATATCTCCCTCCAAATTTCATGTCCAAACATAAGATAATAAAGCAATCATTAATATTTAATGACTTGACTTTATAATATAAGCTCCAACATAATAATTAATTAAGTTAAACTTAATTAATTAATTATAATCGGCCCAATAAGATAAGTTTCCAAGCCAAGTCCATATGCTCTGCCAAGTCAATTGTCTGGACATCCTACCACAATTAGAAACTAACAAAAATAGACTTACTATAAATAGTAAGTTCTCAACCAGAGACCCCCAAATCAATCCATTAGCCCACGAGGGTCGCAGTGATGGGCTAACAATCCCATGTCCCTGACACCTTCCAAAAAGGGGACATCACAGTCCTCCCTCCCCAAGATTGCTTGTCCTCAAGCAATCGCAATCCTAGATGTTGAAGAATATCCTTTGACTCCCAAGTGGCATCCTCAATAGGTAAACCCTGTCATTTCACCAAAAACTCCCTGATAACTCACTTCTCTGGTCTCCAGTATAGCCTCAAGAATCAGCTCTAACTTCCCTTCATCATCCAAGGGTGGCCTAACGCCTTGAGGCATGAAACATGGAACACATTATGAACCCTGTTGTCCTCTGGCAAATCAAGCTCATAAGCTACCTCGCCTACCCGTCTGACTACACGGAAAGGACCATAATAGCGAGGTTTGAGCTTCTCAGCTCCACTCTTATGAATAGATGACTGCATGTAAGGCTGCAATATCAAATATACCATATCCTCAACCTGGAAAGAGCGAGCCACTCTTCGTTGATCAGCATACTGTTTTTGTTGATTTTGAGCCCTCTAAATATTATCCCACAGAGTCCCCATACTACCCTGATTGTCCTACAGCAAGTCACCTGCACTGGGAACTCTACTATCACTGAATAGCAAATCCTTGAAACTCAAAGGATTATACCCATAGACGGATTTGAAAGGAGTCATCTGAATAGACTTATGGTGAGTGGAATTATAATAGTACTCACACAAGTATATCCACTTCACCCAAGCATGTTGTTGTGGAGACAGTTCCGAAGATAGCCCTCCACCCATTTATTAACAATCTCAGTCTGGCCATCAGTCTGAGTGTGGTAACTAATATTCAGAGTCAATTCTATCCCACATAACCTGAACAACTCCTCCCAAAAGTGACTCATGAAACAGCTATCTCAATCACTCACAATACTCCGGGGTAAACCATGCAACCTAAAAAAACCTCCTGGAAAAACAACTCTGCAACCTGTGTTGCTGAAAATGTAGTAGTGATCAGGAAGAAGTGACCATATTTTGTTAGACAATCTACTACCACATATATACAATCTCTACCCTGGGCTTTAGGCAAGCCCACAATGAAGTCCATAGATAAGCATTCCCACTTCCGCTCAGGAATGTGAAGTGGCTGCAATAAGCCAGTTGGATATGTGTGCTCCTGCTTGTTCTGCTGAAAAAAAGAACGCTCTAACATACTGTTGCACATCAGACTTCAGGCCCTTCCATGTGAATCTTTCCCAAACCTGTCTATAAGTTTTGAAGAATCTAGGATGTCCAGCTAAAGGTGAATCATGAAAGGCCCTCAGCACCACCTTCCTAACACTCGATCCTAGGACCAATAATATCCTAACCTTGTAAATGATCAACTCATTTACAAGAGTGTACCTACTATCCTCTATAGACCCATCAATAATGCCAGATGCTCGCTAATCTCTGGCATACTCAGCAAGGATCAAGTGTTTCCAATCCTCATATCTCAGTCATAGCACATAAATGAGGTCTTCGAGAAAGTGCATCAACAACCACATTCTAAGTACCCTTAATATATGAAATGTCAAAATCATAAGATTGAAGTTTGCTGACCCACTTCTGTTGTCTCTCATTAAGATCTCGTTGCCCAAGGAAATATTCCAAGCTATTATGATCATTTTTAATGCAAAACTTACTGCCAACTAGATACTGCCTGAATTTGGCCAAGGCATACATTATGGCCACCATCACCTTGTCATAAACAAAAGCTCTCTCAGGACCCCTAAGCTTCCTGCTCTCAAAGACAATAGGATGGCAATCCTAGGAAAGAACGGCACCAATGCCCTCACCAGAGGCATCACAATGCAACTCAAACGGCCTAGTGAAATCTGGCACCGCTAGAACCAGGCATGATGTCATAATCTGTTTGAACTTCTCAAAGTAATCCTGTGCCTGAGAGGTCCACTCAAAAGCACCCATACGGATCAAATCAGTAAGAGGAGCTGCGTGACGAGAGAATCCAACTACAAATCTGTAGTAGAAAGCACACTGACCAATAAACCCTCTAAGTTGTGTCAAGTTCTCTGGAATAGGTCAATCAAGTATAGCACGAACCTTATCAAGATCCATGTGAACTCCCTCTGCACTGATAATATGACCAAGATATAGCAATTTCGTCATACCCAAAGCACACTTGGACTTCTTGGCATACAAGGAAGCCCTATCCAAGATATCCAAAATTGTATCCAAATGAGAAAGATGATCATTCCACCTCTTACTATACACCAAAATATCATCAAAGAAGACCAAAACAAATCTCCCCAACTAGCTGTGGAAGACCCTGTTCATGGTAGACTAAAAAGTAGCTGGTGCATTAGTCAAACCAAAAGGCATGATTAAAATCTCAACATGTCCACAATGGCATCTGAAAGCTATCTTCTCTAAATCCTGCTCCCGAACTCTAATCTGATGATACCCGGACCTCAGATCAATTTTAGAGAAGAAAGATGCACCATGCAACTCATCTATCAGGTCATCAATACGTGGGATAGGATACCAATTTTTAATTGTCCTCTTATTCAACATCCGGTAATCAATGCACATCATGAGTGCCCCATCCTTTTTCTTCACCAAAACAACCGATAAAGCCAGAGGGGACTTACTCGACCTAATATGTCCCATAGATAACAACTCTTGAATAGTCTTCTCAATTTCATCTTTTAGGCGCTTCGGGTGCCCGTAAGGAGTAATCATGATAGGCTTAGTGCCCTCCTCTAACTCAATGATGTGTTCTATGCCTCTGTCAGGTGGCCTGCCAAGTGGTATATCACTAAACACTTTAGAATGTTTAGTTTTGAGCTCATGTATATCAAGGTGATAAGCTGATTTACCTGTCTCATCCAATGTAGCTAATAATCTACACTCTGCTGCCTACTCAACTGCATAACGGAAAATAAGACCCTGCATATGCCTGAGTGAAATCGCCCTCAAGTTCTCCTCTCTGATAGCCTTAAGAATGTGTTTCTTTTCATTAATTTCAAACTTCATTTCCATGTCCTTCGACTGAGATAGAATGCCTCAATAGTATGTAACCAGCTCGTGCCCAAAACCACATCAATGCCTTCCATATCTACAACATAGAAATCAGTTTTGAATTCATAATTATTCAGCTTCATGGAAAGCTTAGGAATCATTATATTACACTACGAGTGTATAACCATTAGCCACCTTAACTCTAATACCTTCAAACTCTTATGTCTGTATACCCCTCTTGGATACTAACTGTGAATCTAAGAAGTTGTGAGTGGCACCAGTATCCAATAATGCAATAACACGATGTCCTACTAAGAGACCCAAGGATCCCTCTTTCTTCATGCTTGAGAGATATACTACCTTAAGGTTGGAATCGTCATCAACCTTTTTGTCATTAACTGCTTCTTTAATATTTTCTTCTTCTGGATCAGCTGGTTGTCCCTCAAAATCAGAACTATGTTCATCCCTCATAAAACCATTCCATAAGCCTATTCCTACCTTTAGGCTTCATGGGACACTCATGTTTTTCATCATATGGGCCCCTGCAATAAAAACATAGTCTTTTCCTCCCTAGATCATTAAGAGTTTCCTGATCCAAAGGGACTATCATAGGTTTCTTAGAATCTGATCCCTCTATTTTTTTTGGAGTTGCCTTGCTATCATAGGTTGAATTGGATGGTTTAGAAGGGAACCTATTATGAGGAGCTGAAAATTCCAAATCCCTTGCTTTTTTCATGGTTGCCTGCAAGGAAGAAGGATCAAAGGAATTAACCCAACCCTTGAGAGGATCAACTAAACCCTCTACGAAGAGCATGACTCGCCTCCTCTGTGAGATGTCATAAACCATTACTAAAGCCGGTGAAATTCACTTATGAAGACCTCCAAACTACTAGTCTGCTTGAGTTGTGCCAACTCACGAAAATAGGACTTTGGGTCCTTCCTATCAAATCTCTCTACCAGTCTATCCACAAACTCCTGATATGAAGTGATCTGATCAAGGAGTAGAGAAACTAACCCATGGTACCAATAATCATGGGCTATGCCATTCAAATGTGACATAGCAAACTGGATAGCATCCTCTTCAGACATAGGACGCAATGAAAGATATGTGTCAAGCTTGTGAACCCAAGCTCTAGTTGTCACCTTACCACTCCCATCAAAATGAGTCAAAGTTAACTTGTTGGTTGTATGTTTTAGATCATTGTTTGTATGCCTTTGTCTTCAATCAGGTCTACCTTTAGAACGCTCCCTCTTCTGGCTCATAAACCTGTCAAGGTTCAAGTGTTGTTTCACTTCATGTGGTAAAGCATCTCACTCCGCATGTAAAGCCAACACATCATCAGTAAAAGATGCTACCTCCTCCACGGCACTACCCTCATCTAAATCTCGTTTCAAGAAAGTAGGACGTAGAGGCATGTCATGAGTGCTTGTAAAATTAGCTCTAGACCTATGTCAGCTACCTGAGATACTCCTAGTACCTCTGTCTCTACTACAATCTCTGGGCAAAGAAATCCGTTGAAGAGTGTCAGAAAGGCGTTGTAGGAAATTTGCCATCTACTGTTGTCCAGTTGCCAACTCCTGTTGTCTATGGGCAATATCCCTAAATATTGCTCTAACCTCTCTATCTTCATCATTCCCTGCATTACCTGCAAATATCTAAAAGATCCCTACCGGATTCTCTTACTAATCTGCTGTAAGTTTTAAAATAATAAATTATGTTTTTCTGAGATTTTGAGATTTTTGGTGGTCTTATAGAATTAGACAGAAGTTGCAGAATGTTTTGTTTCTTTTTGTGTTTTTTTGAGAATATTGAAGCAAGTAATGAAAGATGAACAATGCATATGAAAGGAAGCTGAAAACATATAAGAACATTCAATAAATCAGAATTGATACAAATCGTACCAGGCAGATTTCTGATTTATATATTCAGGTACAAACCCTTATGCAATTTCGATGGAGCTTTACAAACAACAATGGCGCCAACTGTTGGATAGATGGAGGCCACGAACCAAGAATACCAGCTATGGCTGGATACAAGCATTTACCACAGCCAGCATATAGTGTCCAAGCTGCAAATGGCGGCCCTATGCTGCAATAATCACGTCCAAGCTAGATGAATCCAGCCTCTTTGTTGAAACCCTTTGTATGCACTCTGAATCCTCAACACGGAATGGCACCCCTATCTCTGAAAAACAATGCACAAAGCCTGCTGAATCTATTGACAACAACTGCTGAGGACTACGTCCCAGCCAGTCCCAAACCTGGGGTTTGCGTCCCAGAAGAAGAATCGCTCTACCAGAGCAAATTCGCCAAAAACAAGTTTCAAATGTGTAAAAGATGCCATCAATTAGGTTTCCATCTCCCTATATCTCCTTTCCTTTGTAATTCAAACCCTAAAAGATAATTAAGAGTGCACTTTATAATTAAATGTTATTTCTCAATTATGGCGTCCGAACTATAGAGAAAATGTCACTTTATTATAATTAAATAGTTCCAAGCACCAAAAAGACTCTGGAAGGTGAAAATCATGTAGCAAATTTTGAGACCTTTCCAACGAGCTATAACACATGGGCATATCAAGCCAGATGAAGCCAGAAAACCCATTATTACTCCAAAATGGCTATATACATAGCCTTATTTAAAATATTAAAACGCTTAGGAAAATATTTAAATATATTAAAATATATCCCAAATAGCCACAGGACACCCGAAACACCCCAAAATCCCGAAACTGAATATGTCACCTGCCTGTGACTGATGTCAGACAACCTGGGACAACTGGCAGTCTCATCCCTAAAATCTAGGGATGCTCCTTTTAACTAGGAAACACACCCAAATCTCCTGAAACTAAAACCAAGGGATGGCCTTATAGAACCTCAACTCTGGAAGCTGACACCACCTCCTAAAAAGTAGGAATTCCCCTCCTAAAAAATAGGAACTGCTCCCAACTGGTCTGCTACTGCCTGAGACACCAAATCCGAACACTGAATAACCTGAATGAGTCTCTAATCACCTATGCCATCCTACGAGACTCCAATGATAGGCCAACTCCTTTGTCTCTGATGTCCACTCTAGAAAGGGGACATGACAATATCACCTATAGTTCCTTGTTCATGTTCACCAGGTGGAGATGTTCTTCCCCTACGTGTGTAATGTAATCCTGGAATGAATCTGTGACTGCGTGAATTAATCCAGTTCCCTATAGGATGGCAGGAAACCGCTATGATACCACTATAAGAAACCTATCTGGATTCTAACTTTTGAACTCACTATAAATGGTTTGTTTTTGGATTTTGAAATATTTTCGTGTGTTTTTTTGTGTTTTGGAATATATATTTTTTCTTGCAATTTTCGAAATATATGAATAAATAACAATACTTTATTACTAAAATTTTGAGGCCTTTCGCAAACACAATTTCCTCTAGGTTATTTGTCTTTCTCCTTATTGAAAACAAATTACATTTACAAGCAAGAACAAATAGAAATTATGTAACCTGGCAGTGAAGTTATCACAGAAATTTGCAAATGATATTGTAATGATCAATTCGGTAGCGAATGAAAAGTAATAGCGAATTCCTCACACCAAATCTCTTCTTTGCAATTTTCAACTCTCCAAGCATCAAGGAATAACCCTATGGATGATTCAGCAGCTACTTATCCCTCACGCGGTTCCTTATTAGTTAATGGCAGCCAATATTCTAATTCCCCATGCCAAGTATGAAAGAGTAGCAAACTGACTACTCACGCCACAGCACATTCTCTAAACATTAATAAACAACCATGCACTACACCCTTCATGCACTGTAATTCAATCAATGATAATGCAGATCGAACCAATAACCATACACAAATTGCTGGTAGAAAGCCGCCAATTCTAAGTGCCAGGAAGCCGCCAAGAATTCTCAATTCTTGTGCTCAGCAAATTCTGAATCAAACCCCAGTCTTTCACCTTCACAAATTCATCAAAAGCAAAATGCACAATCAGATAATAGAATTCGATTTCCATCCTTTGGCTTTAATAATCTTTCAATGCAAATTGAACCCTGGCTTCAACTTTACACTACCAACCTCCAGCTTCAGCAAGACACTTTTCACAACTTAAAAGCATCTTAGGTTCTCCAAAGTTTGAATATTTGAAATATAATACTCAATTATATCTCCCTCCAAATTTCATGTCCAAACATAAGATAAAAAAGCAATCATTAATATTTAATGACTTGACTTTATAATATAAGCTCCAACATAATAATTAGTTAAGTTAAACATAATTAATTAATTATAATCAACCCAATAAGATAAGTTTCCAAGCCAAGTCCATATGCTCTGCCAAGTCAATTGTCCGGACATCCTGCCACAATTAGAAACTGACAAAAATAGACTTACTATAAATAGTAAGCTCTCAACCAGAGACCCCCAAATGAATCCATTAGCCGACAAGGGTCGCAATGATGGGCTAACAATGCCATGTTCCTGACACCTAGTAAAAGGGGGACATCACAAACTACCTCTCGCAGGATGGCAGGAAAGATTCTATGATACCACTTGTAATGTCCCCTTGTTGGCTAACTCACGAAATAGGGACAACTACCTTGAAATCCAAATCACAAGAGACTTCTTTCTTCAAGTCCTCAAATATTACTACGAATTACTGATTATTAAAGATAATAATTATGCAAGTTAATCTTGATATTCAATGATCAAGATATTAGCCTTCTTTGATTTGTCAATAAGGGGTGTGCTATATTATCTTCCTATCGCTTACAGTGGTGACTGCTATTTCTGATCTAACCTTACAAGCTTGCAAATATTTCTAATATACATATAGTGATATAATTGCTATCTCTGATTTCAATCCTTAACTACATGCAATGTAGATGACTATACAATTGTTTATAGTGATATGTTGTTATTTCGGATCTGAATCTATGTTCTTGCAATGATGACAATGATGTTATCTTTGATCTTAACAATATGTACTTGCAACAATTGTGCCGACTCCAATGTATATTTAGACACCTAGAACCGAATTTACCAATAAGGCAAGTGGTCAATCTGAGAGGATTCCAATAAGATAAGATATAAAAAGGGTTCTGAATGCCTGATTGAATGACTCCAAACTTCTTATATATATATATATATATGGAATTACCGAATGGTTGTATCAAAGGACATGTCTATCCTTTGAGAGATCGTATCTCTTCCTAACAACAATCGTTGCTTAGTCTTGTAACCATCGCACCCCTTTTCTAAATGTTTTTTCTATCTTTAATCATATTTGTTTAGAGTATGACTATTAGTCTAAATTATATATCACACCCCTATGATAAATCTCTTGACAAATTGGTCAAATTAATAAATAACCGTATACGTTATCTATCTTAGCCAATAATCCCCTTAGATCGCACTCATACCATCGGTCATAAGGTTTCTGATTTGGCCATTTACTGTTTCAAAAGGGATTGTTACCGTCGACTGCTTGGACTCCACAAGGCGACCAATGTCTAGAATAGCTGTAATAGTTGTCATCTTCATATCATAGTGAATTCTTATTGGGCCGCTGATATTTGCGAACTATTTATGATTGTTCTGTGTCATTCAATGCTTCCGTGATCCAATGCCCTTTATGATACACGATGCGCACGTTATTCTTCATGTACGTGAATTGATTGTTGCCAGATGACGATAGTTGATTGGTGTAATAACTTAATCCATGATATTACAAATACTTTGTTCTTGAGATTATTGGCTATCTCATATCGATCGGCTATAAAGGAGAGTTAACGTAAATATATTATGATTTTTATTATTTAATATTATTAATTATTTATATTATATTTATTCTTCTAATATTAATAATATATTATTATGTTAATATATTATATTATTATTTTAATAATATAATATTATATCAAAATTAGATTATTCTATATTATTTTTATTTATTTAATCCTCTTTTATTATTATTCTCTATTTAATAAAATCTTGTTTCAAAATGATGTAATTAGGGTTACTAATGGAGGGATATGACATTGTACTTACATGTTACAACTCCTAAGAACACTCAACTTACATGTTCCATTCAATTTATGAAAAGAAAGCAGCAATATAAAGATGGTAATTTAAAGTCTCAGTTTCTTTTTGTGATGCGACTACAATGGAGCAGCGATAGACTAAACATTAAAGTGATGCCGACTTCATATTGAGATGGTAAATTTTCAGTAACTTCATCAATATGTAGAGGGCGGCTAAATCAATAAGCAAATGTGAGACAGACAAATCAAAGGAAGTCCAATAACATAGGTAATTCTTAAGAATAGTGACCCGTAATAGAAATGGTTGATTCTCCACAATAAAGCACAGAAATATTTGAATGAGGCGGCACTACTTAAAAGAGGCAATTACATTTACCAAAGATAGTGATCAACTTCAATAATGGCTATCAACATACAAAGACAAAAACATTTATAGTTATGAGAATCAGCCAAGGAGAGGGTCTGGACAATACAAACCATCGGTATTAAAATAACAAGTTAGCAATCGACGAGCTTGATTAAAAGGAAACAGTAACCTAATATGAGACAATCAATAAAAAGACTAGTTATTTAAGTACGATCTATTAAGGAAAAAAGAATATATTTAATTTGTCAAGAGGTGCAATGTAGTGTATTCATTAAATATTCTCAATAAGCTGTGATTTCTTTATAATTAGTAATTATTCTCTAAATGGCTGAAATTACTAAGAAGGAAGAGATGTAACTTATGACTATTTGAAAAGAGATATCTATAAGTAGATTAGAATATATGAAGGAAAGGGAATTAGAGATGGAGGAGGATATGTGAAGGTCTTTTATTTCTATTCCCATTTATCTTAAGCACTCTGAAGAGCCTTAGACAGCCGAATAAGAGAGGGTATCAACCGACATAATTACAAGGTGAAAACGCACAAGTACAAAGTCAATATTCAGACAGCTTCAAGTTTAAACAGGAGTATAAAGATCATATCAGGAACAGCAAACCGATTGAGCCATAGCCTCCCATACATGCAACACATGATCACAAAGTCACACTCAGAGACAATGATAAGAATTTCAGATTGGCTATTATGTCAAGCAATCCTAGAGTCAAGAAATTGGACCATCGCATATACAAGATAGTCCATTATTAGAGACAATGATACCAAATTGCAGATCAGCCTTCATATCCAGTTATCCATTAAATCAAGACTTGCATTTACCATCAACTTGCAGATCACTATACTAGCAATCATAATCAAAATACATTTGATGCATAGAGAACCACAAATATAAGGGGATCTCTTAGCATATTCCGATTGATATAAGACATATGATCTCTTTAGATATTCGTAGGTCTATTATTATTCCCTCTCTATAGTTGTCGATCAATATCTATCATATCATAGATCAAACTGACCACACCCTGCACCCTATTAAGTGACTTGGATTCAGACAGGTACCTAGGTAACTATGAGCAATGCAAAGTTGTGTTTCACATTGGCCCTTATAAGGTGTTTGCTAAAAATTTTGTAAGTCACTTTAACAACTTACAAAATTGTGACTTTAGGGAACGTTAAATGAGGTTTCTCTCCTCTCAGCAATAGGGGAGGCTCCCTTCTTACCATAGGTGGCTCGATAAGGACTTAACTGATATTCACAAAAAAGGGCGGTACCCACTCTCGATTCCTCTTCTTTCAGGAATGATTTACAGATATTTTTTAAAGCACTAAAAATAAAATTACATCAAAAAGAGCTTATTGTTACAGTAATATATATAGCCTTCTAGTTGACGTAAGAGCAACCAGGTGTATACCAATATTCTTCCTAATGAAACAATTATAGAAACCCAAAGTTTCCTACACTTGTTTCCAAGAGATAAACTATAAATTTTAGTATACAATAAAGCTCAAAGTCTTTAATTGTATACCTTCTAAAGTTTTACAAAGATATTTAAAACAAAGGCACTCGGTTCTTCGTATCTGAAAGCCACTACAAAGTACCTCAACTTGCTATTATTGTAACACAAAGTCTACAAGAGTATGCAGATCAAGCACTTACGAAATTATGATAGCAGGAATAATAACATTCAATGAACTCAAAATTGAATCACTGATGCAACGTAAGAATACATAAACAACTCACAAACTCTCCAACACAAAGTTTGAACTAACTTGCTTCTTTTATTCACTTTGAAATTATTTGCACTATGAAACACAAAGTTTTCACCTTACAAGAATTTCAGCATAGTCTACTTTCACAAAACCAAAAAGATGACGTTTACAATGAAGCTCACTCCTATATATAGGTGAGGAGCTGGGAGAAAAAGATGGGAGAAACCTAACGAACTTTGACCTATTTTATAGCTAACTTTGACTTATTCAAGCTACAAGTCCTAATGTACTTGGCCTGCAATTTGATTACATGTAATAGCTTTACAAGTGATAAGGTCTCTTGCAATTACAACTTGTTTTTCAATTACATGTAATTTGTCAATAACAAAATTACAAAATGCATGATGAAAAATAAACTAATTGCCTGACAAGATAGCTCCTATTACATCATCCTCTATCAAAGAGGTCTTCTTGTCACTACAATACTAGATGGTGGAAATTTTCAAATCAATAAATGGGTGGGAACAACTGCAGAAAATAACACTTTGACCTCTGCATTTGGTGGAATCAACAAATCATTGATTTCGTTCTCACCCATGACTGGAAAAATGTTCATGATCCCTCTTATTGGTCCGCCACCACCTACTTGGGATCAGTCTTGAAAGCATTCTATGCTCTCAGTCATTTTATCAATTTTCCACATCCTTGTATGGCTCTGTTATGTTGTCGTTCTTGCTTCATATCATTCTTTAGTCATCGGAGAAGCCATAACACAATCTTTCAAGCTAGAACTTTGCAGATCTGGAGCTATGCATATGAAGAACAAGAACAAAGGGATTTTGGACAAGCAAATCTGAATGAAAAAGGACAGAATCAGCTTTCAAAATGAGGCCAATGAAGAATTTCAGGATTTTTGATGGGCATTGCAAATAGATAAATCATACGCATTTGGACTCAACAATAGGAAGTTCAATTTGCAAGTGCATATTAATATTGTGGAAGATAATTTTTTACCTGCAATCAGGATTTAGAAACCCAATTACATGTACTTTGAGGAAATGCTTTCACTTGCATTCGGGTTTTAAAATTCTGACTGCAAGTAGGGGAAAAACTTTAATTTTGCTTGAGAAATGAACTTGTAATCGGGATTCAAAAACCCAATTACATGTATATTTAGAAGTACTTTCACCTACACTTGGGTTTCAAAATTGCAACTACGGGTAGGGAAATAATCTGAATTTTTTATTTTGAAAATGACTTCAAAAGCTAAATTGGGGTTTTGGGAATTACATTGCAAATGGGAACATCATCTAGAAATTCCATACTTGCAGCAGCATTTGGAAATACTTCTGTTTGAGAAATGAATTTGTAATCAGGATTTAGAATCCTGATTATAGGTTGGCAAGAACATTCTCATTTGGGAATAACTTTTTGCACTTTCCATACATATGGGAAGTACTTTGCCTTGCACTTGCAATCGTGTCTCAGAGACCCAATTTCAAGTGACTTTTTAGTGCATTTTACCCCAAATTCGGGTTTTGGAATGTCAACTGCAAGTAGTGGGAAGAACATACGTGCCATGGGAAGAGAACCAAAATCTGGGAAGATCTTTAGCTGCAACTGAACAAGGTAAGACTATGGCAGCACAAGGATCTGTTTAGGATAGATTTGCAAGTTCCATGCTTACATTTTGGCAGGTTTTCTTTGAAAAGCTTTGTAATATCGTAATGAAAACACTTAGGACTAACTTGTAGGGCTACAAGTTGTAGTATAGCCTCGAATAGATTTTTTGATCATTGGTTTTACACAACTTTCATTTTCTTGCACTTAAAACTTTCTCTTGCAAAAGATCTGAATTTTTGGATAGTTCTATAATACAACCTATATAAACAAAGATCAAAACTAGACAAAGGACCTTGGATAATGTCAGAACCCCAACCGATTCTAACTCTGAAAAACACTGGATGTGACAATTTTAGATGTTTGACATTTGGTCAAACACTTTGCAGGCAAGCTCTGATACCACTGTAAGAACCCCCTGCTGGACTCTTGCTAACCTGATGACTAATCTTTGTATTCTTTTCGAAGATTTGGTGTTGTTTTTTGCTTTTTTTAATGTTTTCAGAAATATTTTCTCTTTGAAATTTTGAACCACTATTGGAAATTTAAAGACAATGCTTGGGAAAGAATAAACTCAAAGCAATGCTTTGCTATCAACTTAAATCTTTGAAATAATTACAATACCAAGACAATGCATCATTAATTCATTTTAATCAAACTATGCACCTGAAAGTAGAATTGCACTCCATGTTGGTCAATAGATACATACATATATTTATAGCAACTGTATGAAATGGTTGACCCCTGAGACGCCAAGGCTTGGAAATGATTATTTTGGCACCATAGAACAAAACATGCCTTTGCTTCTTTTCAAACGCGGACCCTTTTGTATTCATGCTGCCCTTGAATGTTGAAAGTCGACCCTTAATGAGCCGCAACTATTCTACAGATGTGTAATGCCCCCATTTTCGTGAGCGTCAACTTTTAGAGGATTAGCCTATTTCCTAGTCCTCATAGGCTAATGGAGTTGTTCAGAGGGTCCAGTTGGTAGAGCCAGAGGTTGTTTCCCACTCTAGTGATCAGGGATGTTCAGGATTGCTCTTCGTTTGAGTCAGATTGAAACACTTACTATTTACAGTAAGTGTCTATTTTGGGTAAGTCAGAGTTTCTATCTTTAGCAAGGCACTTGGATAGTTTGCTAGCAGTATGGAGTTGTGGTGACATTGACAGAGCTTCTAGTTTGTGACTTACTATTTATAGTAAGTCAAATTATGGTCAAAGCTATTTTTGACAAGGGCACCCAGACTCATGGTATGCACTGTGATTAACTCATTCGTCGGTTGGCTTAGTTTCAGGGGCTTACGATTTATAGCAAGTTAGTGGATGTTAGAGAGGGACCCTTTATTTTTAGTAAGGTAGCTGGATGCACAATGGACACAATGGTTTACTCCCAGGTTCAAACAACAACAAGAAATAATGATTATTTTTGGAGTTATGCTATTTTAATTATTAATAAAGTAATACTTTATTAATAATTCATCATAAAGTGCAATTATAAAGTTATATTTTCACTTTATGTGAATGGGACCACTTAATGACTTAAAAGACATTTAATAAAGTGCATCACAATGATATAGTATAACTTTATGGTTTAAGTGGACTTTATTTAAAAGCGAGTTTTAAAAGTATACTTTATAATAAGTAATAAAGTGTTATTTAAAAAGGGAGATATAAGTGTAATAAAGTATACTTTATATTATAATGTGTGCATCAAAAGGAGGGGAATATAATTAAATATTATATTTCAAACTTGCAACAAGTTCACATGATAAGCTCTACGGGGTGTAAGCTTCAAGCTTCAAGCTCAATTGTTATTTGGAGATTTATAAATACCTTCAAAGGGAGAAATCAATTCATTCTATGACTTGTGCATTTTCTTTTGTTTGTGTGGAGAAGAAATTGAAACCAGGGTTTCTGATTTCAAGCTTGAAGAATTGTGAATTCTTCTAAGTTTTTAAGCATAGTGAATTGTGAACACCCAGCAAATTATGCCAAGCGTTGGCTTCATCCAAAGGCCAAGAATGAATTTATTGTTGCAGAATTAAGAGTTTGAATGCTTCATTATTTACCAAAACAGTTTGCAGTAATAAAAAGAATTGCAGCCATTATTAATCAGATTTCAAGTATTTATGAGCAGATTTGTGAAGTTTATTCAAGGGTTTCAAGACATATCATACCTGTAAGTTCATGAATTGTAACTCCTAAATTTATGGGTATTGTTAATTTAGATAATAGGGGATATTTTATGAACTGGGTTGTCGATATTTTGTGAAAAAACTAAGTATCTAAGCTATTGTAAAAATCTGAAATTTTCAGCTATATATTCCCTATGTAATGTCCAGCTTTTGAGTTCAAATAATTATTGCAATATCTTCTAGTTTGCTGCATTATACTGTTGTATCGAACATTGCAAATATATCAAAAAAATCAATTGCGGCATACCAAACCATAACAAATCAAACATGAACTCAAATCAGCAAGCTCAGACATTGTTTGCTACGTGTTTGATGAAATGTCAAGGCACTATTAAATCAGAAAATACAATGGTAAAGTTAGAACCAGCAGGGGTTCTTACAAGATGCAAACGCAGTTTGCTAAGGAAAACATTGCATTATCAAGAAATTCTTATTTTATTTATTTCCCTTTCTTCAAACGTCGATCTCTAGCATATTGAAGTCGCAACTTTTGATTATGATGATCAAACCCCCATATGCAGTCACAACAGCCCAGAAATTGGAAACGCTGCTTGCAAAGGAAGAATCACAACTTGTTAAACAAGTGACTCCAGCTGCCTATGATCTTTGTGATGCAATTACCACCAATAACCCCATGGATGACACTTGTGTGATGCCATACTACAAAGCACAAATCGTTGGAATGTCTCACCAGTCCTAAGTGCGTTTAGCAACAAAGAAATCACAATTCTTTGTGCTTCAAATGCAGAAAACCCGGCATGGAAGAGATCGCACCAAAGGAGAAATAAATCTTCAACATATGGTTCAATTTCCATTATGAATGTAATTTAAACATTCCCAAACCCTATCGAACCAACAACTTCATCTTTACACCTCACATGATATAATTGTAGTTAGGCGTTACATGCCTCCAATTCAAATATTTGAATAATATATAAACAATTACCATCCCTTCTTGTGTTGGTGCCATACAAAAAAAATTTATAATAATAACAAGGCTTTTTGGTCATATAATAAAGTTTTAAGACATATTATTAATTAAGTTAAACTTAATTAATAAATACTTTATAACCATTAATTCTCAAAACACAACTGACCAAGCCAAACACCAAATTGCCAGGTGATCCATACCAAGGCTATCCTACCAAAAATAGAATCCGAGCAATAATCGACTTACTATAAATAGTAAGTCCTTGAAAAAGAGCTATACAAACGTCAGTCAATCTCCATACGACCACTCAACTGATCAGGTGCCCCCGCTAAAAATAGTAACTCTGACTTTCCCAAATTGATCACTTACTATAAATAGTAAGTGTGCCAGACTGACTCAAACAAGGAACAATCCTGACAACGCGACCACTAGAATGGAGAAACAACCTATGGCTTGACCAACTGAGGCCCCCTATCCAACTGATTAGCCTACGAGGGATAAATAATAGGCTAATCCCTCAAACTCTGATGCACGCGAAAATGGGCACATTACAGTCCGCCCTCCCTGAACTTGCTTGTCCCCAAGAAATCACAACTACAACAAAACTCCACTGCATGGAAAGTCCAAAGGGAGATTGAGAAATGTCACACACTGCAACAGCTCTGATGAAGCACCAGAATAACCACAACTGCACAGAAATGAACAATAACCCATATGTCCAATCTCTGCGCACTGAAACCATGTATCTAAAACAAAATATGTACATGAAGATCAATGGTGAAACTGCCTGAAACCCACACCATGTACACACTGCAATACACCCCGGTGAAGTCAAACTGGAATCCTGATGCACACAAAGGATCCCACCTCACACTGAAAAGCATACAACCACAAATGCATGCCAAGATGAACACTGCCAGACTTTTGTTGTTCAACACTAATCCCAACTTCACCATACCAGAAGTGGTGAAGCAATCTAATGGGACCCATCCAACCTACAGTGCTAACATTGTCACCCCCTTGATCCTAGTATAAACGAAACTCGCATTCATCCATCACAAGAAGGTGAAAATATCCAAAAGCATCTACTACACTCAAACCCAAGCTACACTATCAATCCCCCATGGGTATGAAATCCAACTGTGTTACAAAGATAAGAACTCCCGAGGGTGTGTGTATCACAACCACAATATCCATCCTCCACTAAAGTGCCATGGATGTATTGATTTTGCAAGTAGTCTCTCACCAACTTGCAGCTACTAACTCCACCAACTGATGATGGTGTATACCCATCCCATAAAGGATGGTATGATCCCAAGGCCAAACTACACTGACACATCATCAAGTCCTCCACCTGTGGATCAAAAGAAAAATGATGAGCACTCCTCGTTGTGTAGTTACGGTAAAATGCTCCTATCTCTGTCAAAGGCTCATCACTAACAACTCTAGAATTAGAAAAGGGTTCCAAACTCTGACCCTGAATCGTTAATTGGGTAGATGCCCTGCCAAGTCTCTCTGCAGACCCAATAGCATACTCTCGGTCATGAAACAAGTGAAGGTATTCTAATTTAAATGCCTCCAAAGCACTCTGGATGAATTTCAAATCGCAAATATGAGTACCAGCCTCGACCCCATATTGTCTATCCTCAAATTCTACTCTCCAAAGAAGGTACTCAACATACTTATGCGTGCAGTCAAAGCAGGATTAGGTTGAATCAACCTTCTCTCCAAAAACCCTCAACTGATCCTTCCATCTCTATGGCAAAACAATTTGTCGAACACAATCAATTGCATGGGATGAAATAACAAGATTATTTCCAGAGAGAGGAAACAACCGAACATGAGAGTCAATCTCCCAACCAGATGATACTCTACATATATCTCGTGAAGAAGATGGAGTAGTGTCATGAACTGTCACACAACTCATTGACAAATCCGCCTCTACATTACAAGAACTCTCGATGACCTGTCCTGCATCATTTGTCAATATGCTGACTACTGGAGAACCTAGCACAACCAAAGGCTCTCGACAACTCTCTACCAAGGTACTCATCCCAATTGTGTCCACTACACTATAACTGCAATGGATGTAGCGACATCCCCACTACAACCATCGCCACAACCCGTGGATGTCAAATTAGCACCAAATGCTACGGTAAAGAACTAAACTGAATCTGTAGCTAGTGAAGACTATACTCGGCTCAACTCCACAGTAACCTCCTCTAGCTGTGTCTGCGACTCTTGAAGACTAACTGGGTGCTCTCCAAAATCTCAAAAGTCGCCTCAAGCTCATGAGTGAGCTCAACTACCTCCTCTTTCTTTCCCATCAAAGCATCGTAACAAGTGCAACCCCACTCGAGAAGGTAATCTCTATCAGCCAATAACTCTAGGTAATTATGTTTCATTATACCAATAGCTTCTTGAAGTGAATGGAACTTTGTCAAGGAAAGACCACTATCACTATGCTCATCTGACATAGGGGCACCCCAACCAAATATAGCTAACATCTAACGAGCAACATCATAATGCTCTAAGGTTGTAGCAATCTGACTATCACTCACCTTCAACTGCCCGATCACATGATGTCTCTGAATACCCTGGCCCCCATGTAAGCTCACTGACCCACACACCGCACTGTGATAGGAAGTTGTATCCACAATGCTCACCTCATGATCACAATCATCATGTGCACTATCATCTATGCACACATCAACAACTGAGGTATTGTTGCTAGGTACCTCGACAAATGGCTCATATAAATAAGTAGGAACTACTGCTACATCAGTCTCCTTGCATGCTTCTACTACCCATGCAACGATAAGTACTTGTAAGTCACGATCCTGGGACCTATCATCAACCAATGAATTCTCTAATTCACTTTTTAAGGTCTGATATGAAAGATCAGACTCACCACAATAGGAGTCTTCCTCGTAAATAACATCACTAATACCCAAGTCACGAGTACCAATATCATCCACCCATAAACCCTCTGCTATCTCATGTTGATGCAAACACATCGCGTTGTTGTCATAGAAATCAGAATTACTAGAACTTGCATTTTCCATGCGATCCGCAAAATTAACACTTTCATCATGCGAGTCAAAACTCAAGGTGGCACCAGCAACATCTTGTGCACTTGCCCTGTCATCAACGCCATCAATAGGATCAAACAAAGGACTATTGTCATCAAAATCAGAACCTATATCATTAATAATTTCATTTCTGTCTATTGATGTAGGGCTGCCATCAATGGTGGTTATCATGTCATCAACATTCCCATGATCACGAGCTCCTCTCTCATGGAATTGATGAGACTCAATACAGTTGTCAACCAATCAAGCATAACCTCAGGCCTCTGAGAAGGATCTCCCTTGTCAGGTGTGTAAGAAGAATTAGTAGCCTCTGAGAAGGTCCGTAAAATTAACACTTTCATCATGCGTGTCAAAACTCAAGGTGGCACCAGCAACATCTTGTGCACTTGCCCTGTCATCAACACCATCAATAGGCTCAAAAAAAGGACTATTGTCATAAAAATCAGAACCTATATCATTAATAATTTCATTGTTGTCTATTGATGTAGGGCTGCCATCAATGGTGGTTATCATGTCATCAACATTCCCATGAGCACGAGCTCCTCTCTCATGGAATTGATGAGACTCAATACAACTGTCCTCAACCAAATAACCTCGGGCCTCTGAAAAGGATCTCCCTTGTCAGGTGTGTAAGAAGAACTAGTGGCCTCTGAGAAGGATCTCCCTCATTAATTATATTATTATATAAATAAATAACCATGTAATGATAAAAATATATCTAAAACCTCATCGCATTTTTATTTACACGTAATATTATATGTAATATATTAATAAAACTTAACAAAAATAAAAATAAACAACTAAACACTATAAAGCGAAAATATTAATAAAAATAAAGGCTTATAATTACAAACATATTTACAGAAGAGAGCAGAGAACCATGTCGTTTTTAATCGATTTTACGATTAAATTTTGGTGGGGTCAATGTTAATTTAACTAAAACGAAATTAACGACAACATAAGGATGAAATATTTTGTGATATTATGCATTTGGATGTATGTCACCTTGTGTTTGGAAGGTTGTGGCATTATAGTAGGACAGCAAAGTATAACAAGAAACACAACACATATGAGTTAGAAAAGGATGGGGAGAAGTATGCATTAATAGTCTTGAAGGATGAGAGCATAGGAATTGAAAGCTTGCTTTTAAGTGAGAAGGTTGTACAACAGTATGAAGAAAAGACAAATGAGGTAATGGATGAGCTAACAAATTTTGAAAATACCATATTTGAAAAACCAGTTGAAAAAGAAGTGGCATAAATTTCTTTTGAATTTGCTCAAACTAATGAAAGTAATAGTGGCATTCATGTTGAAGTGGGTGATGTTCAAGAAGAGGAAGTGACAGCACACGAAGCTGTAGAGGACTCAAGGATAGTCCAAGGAGAGAAGATAGTTATGGAGGGTAAGGAGATAGCATGGTTCTCAAGAGAACTCAAGAGAAGAACTGAGAGTTGACAATGTTGGTGTCAAGGAGAACAAAAGAATGGGTGAGCAATTCAAAAATAAAAATGAATGGTTGAGAAAGGATGAGTTGAAGCCAAAGATTTTGGGGAATAATGAAGAGAAAATAATGTATGACAAACAACATGAGGTGGAGTGAAGTATGAAGATAAAGAATATGATTTCTTTAATATGTTTGTTTCATGTGCAGGCTACGAAGACAAAGCGGATCGAAGAGAAGATAAAACTCCAATGGCAGTCAAAGCCAAAGTTAGAATGAGGAGACAAGCAGCAAGCCATTGGTATATAGTGCCAAATTGGCCTTGTCTCAAGAAGCATTTTGTTGGACCAAAAAGCACAAGTGAATCAGTTGAAATGAATGTAATTGAGATCCAGCATAAAGAACACAATACATGCATGAAAAGGAACTGGAAGACAAGAAAAAAGATTCATATTTGAGATGGAACTCAAATTTCTTTTTCGTGGGGAGTATGATGTAGGGCCATCCTAAAAGCACCGAGTCAAATTAGTGTCATTTGCCAAATTTTGGTTTATTTTGGTTTGGTTGAGTCATTAAGGTCATATAGGACCATTGTGGGTCATTTGGGACCATTACGGAAAGATCTTGGTGATTAGATGTTGAACAATTAGAGTAGTTCGTAGGGTGGAAAATGTATAAATGTAACCTTACAACTCGAATTTTGGGGTTGGAGAAGATTAAATGCAAGATATGCATCATTTTCACTACTTTTTCCTTATATTTTTTATGGAATCTGACCATAATTTTTATTGTATGGCTTGATACAGATTGATATTCGCCTGAAACCAATTTTAAAAGTGGGACGATGTTGTTATCTTTCAAATCCTTTTGGTTTGACGAATTTTCATTATGTTTTGTTGAAGTTATGATCATTTTAGTGACTGCAATTTCCAAATTTCTGTTGTAACCGTCCCGTTGCAGTGTATTGTACGGTTTAGTACGGATCTATGGCTGCTTGAAACGGATTAGAAATGATCAAGGAGTGAATCTAGTTTCTAACAAAGTTGGTTTCATTCAATTTCATTGAGTAGATCAAAAGTTATGGCAATTTCTTTACAAACAGGTCTGAAACTCTAGTTAGGGTAATAATGAGCAAAAAAATCATTTTTTGAAGGTTTCCGTACAAAGTAACCTGCCTTTATTCTGAGATATGTTATATGAGGTCCAAATGGGTGTCTGAAACTATGTTTACATTTTTGATATCATGCCTATACTGAAAGTTATGCCCGAATAACCCAATTCGGTGCACCTTTTTAAGCCTAATAGAAACGAGGACAGTCAAAATTTGCCCTAGTCCATACAAAGGAACCACAACCCATTTTCAGATATGTTGAATAAAAGCCAAAAGGGTATCCTAAACAGGTCTTACATTTTTAATATCAGGTCTGAGATGAAAGTTATGATCAAAAAGGTCATTTTGAAGGGCTACAAGCAATGAGGCCTATTTGTTAAGGAAAACCCACACTTTGATCAACAAAAGCACTTGTTTATGGTTGTTTTAAAGTGGTCCACCTGTGCTCTGCATCAGAAAGACTTTCTCTCGTGATGCTATGATAATTTCTATGCTAATGTACTGACTGAGTGGCAAGGGTGACGAACCCCCACTTCATCTAGTTAGTTGCAACTTCCTATTCTTATTTATGATAAAGTACTAGCTGAGTGGTGATAGTGACAAACCCCCACTTCATCTAGTTTGTTTTTTAAAGCATTTGCATATGTGGGTTTATTATCATGCATGTAATCTGAAGCTAACAATCAGCAAGTTACTCTTCATTAGTCTATATTTTGCATCATGTATTTCCAAAAAAAACATGTGTGGTTATTACATCCCTGCATATTTAGAGAGGCAACACAGAGATTACATCAGTGAGTTGTTGCCATACTCAAAACCGAGGTTTTATCAAAAACATTGCAATATTGGAGCTAAGCAAGGTTGTCATTTATTCCATACCCTCTTCAGAACACATGGACAAGGACAGAATGGAAAATTGCTGAGAAGGGTCAAGATGGACTAAGACCAGTCTTAGCAATTGCCCAATATATTATATGAATATCTACACAACAGTTGTATTGTCTTACTTGTTAAACAGACTATAAACTTGCAAACCCTAATATAGGTGCTTCAAACATTCTGCAACAAGTGTGGTATAATCATAAATAACGATAAAACAAAAATCGTGATTATCGAGTCCAACAATACTACTAACTCTCCAACAACCACTCATTGGAGCTTGCATGCTCATACAAATAGCTAAGGTTTCATCTTAATCATAAACTGAATAGGAGCCTTTCTATTTAAAAGGGAATAATGTAATAAAAGGAAAGCACCATTATATAGCCCAATGACACCAATTGTCCTACACAATTGTGAAGTGTGATGCAGAAGCATATCTCATGAAACTTGGAACAAAGTTGGGTGAATTCAAAAACCAGCAATTTCAACTCTGAAAGCAATGATAGAAGGTATCTTTTCCATTAAATGCATAGACTTGAACTGTTATATATTAAACAAACATAAGTTCAGTAAACATGTTCAAGATACACTTCTTATCATTGCCTAAAAATCATGTTCAACCCTTCAACCACTAAAACTGTTTGGCAAAAGAACTTAGATAAACGGTTGGAGGATTGGCATTTTGATTTCTATGATACACTCCTTGTTAGAATGATAAGCAAAAAAATGCAAATATTAACACACAGAAGAGAACACAATAACACAGAAATTTAACGTGGTTCACCCAATCCCTGGGCTACGTCCACCAACAGCGAGTCTAATGTCTTTATTATTATCCAGTGATTACAATCTGAAACCTGCAACTCAATACCGCCACAGGAAGCTCCAAAAATCCCTCTTACCAAAAAGAATCTCAAAACCCTAAGCCCTTTTACACACGTATTTTTGACATAACCTAATTAGGGCAAAAATACTCCGACTAATAGAAAATTGATGGTCGACCCTTTACAATATTATTCCATCAGGGGCTCTGCCCCTTAACCCCGCCTGGGGCGCTGCCCCAGGACCCTGCAAGGGCCCCTGCCCCTTGACCCCGAGCTTGGGGGCGCTGCCCCCAATCCCCTGTAGATAAGTCTAGGGGAAAACCGCGCCGAAAGAACCTGAGTCTGATTAGGCTCCACATACATAACACTCCTCTCTTGGCCTAAAATATTAAAATTATGTTCCACACATCAATGACTAAGAGACTTGTATAACCAAAACAATGCATTCAAACTAAAAACAGTAACCACCTTAAGAGACCAAAAAATAAAAGACATTAAAAAAATTGGTATTTATTATAAAAATGTTATCAACCTCGAACTAGGAAGAAATATCAAGAAGAAATTTATGATTGCAAAACTAGGAACCAACTTGCACAAGCCAATAGATGGACCCCACCAAATCCAAATTGAGAACAAAAATTATGTTGTAAGAAGTGTCACTACAATGAAGTGGAAGCGAAAAAAATGTTAATGTTTGTAGCTTCAGTCCTATGATCATTAGAATACATATAATATATCTTGATTAATAATAAAATATTATATGTTATATTATTATTAATCATATGAAATTTAATATTCAATATTAAATTATTATATTATTCTTAATTAATAATTGATTGATGAAACATTATAAGATTGATTAAATTATAATTAATGGGAAGAGGCATGTCCTTTCTTATAAATTATAATGAATAGACATGTCCCATGAAGGGACATGTCTCTCCTAGCCTCATTCCCAATATAAATGAAAGAGAGATTGTTGCATTTGGAAAACACATACAACATAGAGTGCTATTACATTTGCAGCTATCCTAAAAACTTAACAAAAAACACATTCTTAATGTCTACTATTCAATGATATTAAGCATAAATATGGAATCGTTTGCAATAATAACCTAGATCATAAAATCCTAAACCAAGGTAATCAAACAAAGGAGAGCTTATTCTGAAACTACAATCTTAGAATCAATCTTCAAAGAAAGTAAACACACATATGTTAGTACCTATAGATCATATACATACATGTGTGTGTGTAAGCGGGTTATCAATTAATAACCACTTACTACTTCAACTCAAAAAATATAGAGAAACTAAAACCTGGGTAAGGGAGAAAGTAAAAGATGCACCTTTTACATGAAAAACAGGAATGCCCATTTTTTCCAAATCCCTGTACAGAAGCTCAATTTTATGGTCGAATATCAGCTTCATAGTTATACCAACAGGCAAAGTAATGCAACATATTTTAAATGGAAAGGGCCAGCTCATTCACCACCACTTGTAACATTCTAATTATGAATCTTTGAGAAATTTCATATCTTCAAGAATTTTCTATTCCAGGCAGAAAAATTCATGTACATAGTAAGAGAAATAGACACAATGCTCCTTATGTAAGACAAGAAAGTATTATATTTTACAAAATTTCTACATAAAACAAGATCTATTAATCTATGAAACGTAATATTTAATGGTGATTAGCATTGATCAAGCCAATACCATGTGTGAAGATTTCCTTTGAAATCACCAGTTGTCAGCTGTCTCTCAACCTGTAGAACATATACAAATATAAATGGTAAGGACATGTATATAAACCTACAACAATGCACTTTATGTGATCTTACTTATATAAAGAAATAAGTTCCAATGATTTGCCAAAGTGGATGTCACATGATACTAACGCATGCAATGAAAAAATTATTTACTAACTTACATTGGCTAGAAAACGAAGTCTTTGAATGAAAACATCCAGAACTGAGTCCTTTGCAACAGTCTTTCTTTATATTTCATGGGAAAGGAAACTAGAGATCATCGACTAACTTCTCAGATTTTTTTGAGGGAGCACACAATAGGATCACTGATAGATTACAATGGGAAATAAGCATTAATTCTTACATGCTATAGGCCACAGAGTAAGCATTACAGTGTAAAATAACTACTATTCTCAAAGTAATCCTGGATGTATGTTCTGCAATAGATTTTGCTTACAAACTCACCGCAGATTAACAGACTACTTGTACATAAGTAGAGAATTATTTTTACCGAACCACAGAAGGATCGTTGAAAGATTAATAATCATTACAGTGGACAATAATTTTTGCTCACCATTCTTGATGCAATCCTGGACATATATTCTGCACTAGATTTTGCGTACAAAATGTCCACAAGTTAATGTACTAATTTTCCAAAGGGCAGAATAGGATTATGGATAGATTTAAAAAGCATCATTGTGGACATTAAGTTTTATTGAGTATTCTTAAAGTAAGCCTGGACATATATTGTGTAGTAGATTTTGCCTAGAAATTGTCCACCGATTAATGTACTACTTGTATATAACTAACATACAAAAAATTATCTTACTAGGTAACAGCTGGAATTTCTCTAAATTGACACAAGACTGAAATTTGAATAGTTGTCTAAAAAATGACTATCATTTCTTAAAATCTGAAAACATAATTATGAACGAAGCCACCATAAGTCATAACTAATGCCATTTGTGCTCAATAAAAAAATGACCAGAATTAAAATTTAGGATAAAACATGCAACATTAACAGAAAAAATTTAAATGCCAATGGACAATATCTCAAACAACCTTTATATTCATAACCAATAATAATGAGCCAAAACATCTGAGGATGCTAGCTTTCAACAATGATAATGAACTGTGTTTGTATTCTGAACAGATATCTTTAATAAATTTAACTCATGGGTTTCTCTTAATAGTCATTAGAATTGATAGCTCAATCATTTTGGGTTACACTGGTTTAGTTGCTAAATCAAAAATGTTTCCAAGGAAACAATAGCAAAAACTGAATGGAAACAATATTTGAAATTCATGTACGTGATAGCAAGAATTGCATATAAAGATGAGAATATGGCAATTATTATGCATTGACATTCACTTCATGTGAGATAAAAAACATGAGTGTGATTTTGAAATATATATGGAATATTAGCATATAAAGCAGTGATCCTCGCTGACAAGATAGTAATTCATGTTGCCTATTACAAGGGAACAAACAAAATTTGGACTCCTACTTCATTCTCTCAAACAAAAGAGAGGAAGAAAACATACTATTAACTTGGCACCACTTGTAGCCATCAATTTCCCAAAGTTCCAAGCAACCTCAGTCTTAGAAAATCATTAAATTATTTTGACAATGTGTGATTTTCTACAGACCATAATTGAAGAAAATATTGGTATTGTGGTGTAGAGGTTCAGACTAGTTTCATTAGATTGAGAATTATTTAGGTTTAAAGTTTTAATTAAAAAAACCAGTACATTTATAATATGCCGTATCACTACTCAGCTCTCATGCTCCAAAGCCGAGCTCTAACTATACCAAATATCATTCTTCTCACCACCCCAACCTCAGTCCCATCCCCAAACCCCCCATCCTCCCCTACTCACACTCTACAACCTGCTATCTGATGAACAGACAATTATAGTGTTCAATTATACTGAGAGGGGGAGGGGAGCTGAATCACTATAATAGAATCTTTAACTTTTTCAAACTTCATACAATAAGCATATCAATTGCACAATATCATTCACATAAGACGCAACAATAACACAAGATTTACATTAGTTACCGGTTTGGATGCGGGTACGCAAACCTGGCACGTGGGTGCGTGGAAAGGTTTAGATGCATTTGAGTACGTCTCTCTCTCTCTCTCTCTCTCTCTCTATATATATATATATATATATATATAAGTGGGTGCGTGGAAAGGTTTAGATGCATTTGAGTACGTCTCTCTCTCTCTCTCTCTCTCTCTCTATATATATATATATATATACACACAAAAATCAAAGAAATATACAGATTTGTAAAACCAAACCATTTGATAGTATGATACTTCATCATTGATCAATGTCAAATGCCAAAGATATATACTAAAGCATCGTTTTAGGTTTCGAGCAAAAAAAAATTAAAATAATTTTTTTAATATTTTTTCATTGACGAAGTGTTTTGGTCTTGCGAATGCGTTCAGATGCGCATCCGGATGATCCGGATGCATCTTGAATGCACATTTAGGACGCATATGGAGCTCATCCAGATGCGCATCCGAATTGGTGCGCATCCAGATCCAGTACGCAGGCCCAGGGTGCACAAATGGAAACCCTTACAAGAGATAATCACAGCAAAGTATTGCTTCTATAAACTTGTCTTACAAACTTCATAAGCGCCAAAGTATAGGAGACAGCAATTCCCTAAATTTGTAGGCGTCAACCTACTAGAGGCAATCCCAACAACTAAGCACAAACTTCCTTAAATCTACTATGAATCACTTCGACTTCTTCACAATTATTGTAGTGTTTAAGAACCACAAATTAAATATATCATTCTACTTGCTCCAACAAATGACAGCATTAGAGAGAGGAATATTGTTGTAAAATAGGAAAATCACATGCTGGAAATAGAAGTCGCCATAAACTCACAGAGAGCTTTAACCCTAGAAGCTCTCAAGAGAAAAACCATCTTTGGAAATGGAAAATTCTCTTATTCTGATATTAAAAGATTACCAAGTACAATGAGTTACAATGGATGCATCATGCCCCTTGCTCATTCAAGCATACACGATTGTCATAGCCTCTAATAACATCAAAGAACCAACTGAAATCTCCATATTTGACAACAGAAAACTTAACTTGTTTTCCCCTATGTAAATAAATACTTCACACCTCTGTTTTTTGTTGTTGTTTGTGCTAGACTATCACTCTTGGGTTCAAGAAAGATCCTTTAGAGGCTAGAAGCATGTTGTCGTTAATTTTGTTTTAGTGAAATTAATGATAACCCCACGAAATTTCTAATCAAGATTTCGATTAAATGCATGGTTTAAAACTCTAAGTATGTTTTAAACGTTATTAATAGAATAAGTTTTAATTATTTCTTTTATTAATGTTCTCGTTTAAGTCCTTTTGTCATTTAATTTTAGTGTTTTCGTTTATTTTTCTCTTATTTTCATAGATTTTTATTTCAGCTTTTGTTTTCAAGAGTCTAGTGTTTTCAAGCTAATTGCAAGATTATATATATAATATATTATGCAATATATTATTAAAAACCTAAGGTATATTAAAAAGGACTTTCATTTTAATTGCAATTAGTCTTTGAAATTCCGAATTAAGCCTATAAGTCGTTTTTCTAGGTCTTTTATTATAAAGTCGGTTTTTTTGAGACTACGTTGCAAATTTTGTTTTTAAAATAAATTTGCAATGAACTTATAAACAACCCAAATTCCTCTTTTAAGTCTATTTTACAATTCAAATATATGATAATCAGCTTATTCACACCGAATTGCAAGTTTTTAACTTTTAAAACTTGTATTTTATTTTATCAAGCTCGATAAGCTTATTTCATGTATCGTGGATTTTAAAAGAACACAATACAAAGTTCAAGGTGTTTGCCCTCAGGGGTAAACTGGATTCAACAGATACATGTACAAGCAAAGTATATAGCAGAGAAGTCTAACAGCATTATATTCATTTACTCATCATCCAGTACAATAGTATTTCATATATCATAATCTGCCTCCCTACAGAAAGGAGAATGTATACATATAGTGTCCGAAGGGATGCGAGGCGAACCGTCGCATCTGTGTAACTCCTTCGTGTTAAAGTATTGTTCGTTCGTGTTTAATAAACGACAAGACAATCATGATAAATATATATATATATATATATATATATATATATATAATGTATATTAATATGCTTATAAGTGAA
>MU225219.1:670831-693016 GCA_018584345.1 Thuja plicata | reverse complement strand
TATATATATATAAAATAAAATGGAGTAATGCAAATATTATTGAATCGACTTAAATGTCATTGTATCGACTTAAGGTCGAATATGATTATCGAAGGAAGTCACGTATCATGACTGTCATATACGAACAATCACGATACTATCGGACTGTTAGTATATGACAGTCACGATACTATCGTGACTATCGGGTTATGTTAAACATGCCATTCTTGGTTATATTAAACATACCGCTCTTGGCTATACGGTTTATGTAAAGCGATTCACTATGTGAATAAATTGATAATCATATATTATATCGTATGTTAATATGAACAGCCACGAGTCATCATATTAATTAATATGGTGAGTCATGTCTGTTCATATTCACATCCTTTAGATTCAATATATATAGTCATTATGTTTTGTAGAATCAATCAATCAACAAGGCAATTGTATTCTACTACAGCCATTCAGTAATTATATCTTATCTTCTGATCCATAATTTCTTAACACTTTGGGCCGACTAACTGTCTAACTACCCATTTACCGGACAACATCATCCCCCCCAAAAAAGTAAGTCGTCTCCTGACGACGACAACAAAATGATGACTAGACAAAACAACAAGGTCTCATCAAGAATTAGGAACTAGGTGGGGGTTGAGAAGGAGTCCGTGAGAAAGAAGCTAATCCTGTTGACTTCCCAAGCTACTCGCGAAGGGTATACACCTGTTCTGTCCGGGCCTTCAGCTGGTGCTTAACCCGTAGCTCATTCTCCAAGGAAAATTTCACCATCCTTGCTGCCTTCGGGAGTTCCTTCTGTTTGGCTTCCTCCAAAGCCTGCGCCTGATCCTGCTCATGAGCCATACTGTCTCAGTCCTCCATGAGTGAGGAAAGTTGTTGAATGAGAGCAGCCTTCTCAGCTGCAAACTGAGTCTCCCTTTCTTCTTGTGTCGCCTGTTGGGCCTCCAATTGAGTCTCCAAAGTGTGTATCTCTTCGTTCAAGGACACCTCCAGAGTGATCCAATGCTTTTGTTGTTCATTTATAGCCTGCTCCAAATCAACCAGGCGAGTGAACTCATGCTTGGCCTTAGTCGCGATCTCATGCTCATCGGCAGAGGTGGCTTCAAGACGCCGCAGAGAATAGAGCAGCTCCTGAAAAGCTCTCTCCAAATCCGTCACCGAGGCTGCTACCTGACTCTCTATGACGGGTTCTGCCACCTTCCAGGCCTCCCGCATAGCCTATGTCTCGAAAGTAGGCCAATCTCCTATGAAACACCTATCAAACTCGGCATAACAGTCCCTGGGCACGAAGGTAAGGAGACGTTGCAAGTCCGCGTCTACATCCTCAAGAGCCTGTGACTGCGCTATGGCCACCATCTCCTTACCCTGTATTGCTACATCTATCCAGAACTCCATGTCTTCCTAGCTCCAAGTCTGGCGAATCTGAGGCGTTGCCTCACTAGCCTCGCTATCCCTAGTCTCCTCCGACTACTGCTCTACCGAAGACAACACTATAGGGACCTCTATCTGTGCCTTTGGTGTGTTTCTGGCCGGGAACCGACTACCTCGGTCTCAACTATCTCCTCCGGCCAAGGGGAAAACTTTACAACTTCCTCTTCTGCTAGTGTAAGCTCAAACATGGTGAGCCACTTCTTCATTTCCACCTATTGTGCCTCCTCTAGTTGTTCTTCTGCACTCAACCCTCCGCTCTCTGCTGGGGGCTCCATCTCGACAACCTCTATCGGATCACATGGCTCCGTACCCACGACTGCAATCTCCGGAGGTGCAAATGGACTCAAAACCACTAGGGCCCTCTGTTGCCCGAATGTCGGACTGAGAACCGTAGTAAGCATGGCCGCGGTCGTGGCTAGGGTGTATTGGATAGCCCCAAGCTGTGGTGGAGTGAACAAGACAGCCCGTGGTGTGGACTCCACCGCCAACTCCATACGGTTGTGGCTGCTGGTCTCCGATGGACTACTGTTAGATGATGTAGGCTCGCGGCCACTGTCAATATCTTCTACCTCTGTTTCCTGCAGTCTCTTTCGTTGCCCGGATGGTACCTCACCGATATCCAAATATCTCCAGCAAAAAATCAAAGGCTTGTCTGTAGATAGAATGCTCTTCGGCCTCAGTACCCACTTCTCCTCTGGAATCTGCAACTGCGTGGCTTCCAAGAATAGCCTGATGGCATGATGTGGCATGTAAAAAGTATGGTGTTGCAAGGTCATGAATTCGTACATCTTGTGAGAAAGTAATGTTGCCCATTCGTAAACTACGCCATTTAGAATACCACACATCAATGGAATCTACGTAATGGTGATGTCACAGGCTCTACTGGCACCGGTGAGCCGACTTCTAATGACATCCATAATGCACCACCAGTGCCCTTCGGCGATCTCAGCCCTCTTCAATCCTCTGCCTAAAGTTGTTTTTGCTAGGGCTTCCACTTCATCAAGGGTTACATTTCCTGCAACCCTTCGTATCCAATTTTCCTTGACCTCTTGCGTCATTTTCTTGGGCTTGGTGTCGATCTTCTGCCCCCTCTTTCCTGGAATTCCAAAAATCCAGCTAAAATCAGCGGCATGGAATGAAACTGTAAGATTATGTTCCAGGTAGTTGAACATGCTGGTACATGAAAATGTATCAAATGATTCTATCATTTGGCGAAGCTGGGGTTTGAAATCTTTAATACAAAACAAGGGCATTAAAATAGCCCAATGAACCTCTGCGTGTCTGAGACTCTTCTTCACGGGGTCATCCTCAGGTGTCTCTTGTCACCATTTTCTGCATTCCAGACCATTCAAGCCATCGACAAACCATCTCTTTTTGAGGCCATCTGCTGGTTGACTCTCCATTTTCCTGACTATTTCCTTTAGTCGACGGTCGTAGGCTCGTACTGTTTCTTTCTTGCCTTGTTCTGTGTCGTAAATTTCAGAGACTATTTCGTTACCGTCCCCCTGAGGAGCTGGAACTCCTCGAATTCCTTGTTAAGTTGGTCCCATGTGGTCACCTTCGTTTTGTCCAAGTCGGAGTACCAATCAAAGGCAACTCCTCCCAATGTGGCAGGAAACTGCTTCACCCACTCATCCTGGTCAGTGACCCCGTTAGCTGACCAGATGGTTTCACAGGTACGGCAATGTCGTACTGGATCGTCCTTACTGTCACCATGAAATTTCGGCAATTTCTCTTTATGGGTCGCCATAGGTGGTTTGACTGGTTGTTGTGTCTGCGGTGGGTTTTGTGCTCCGGCACCGCCTGTGCCAGCACTCGTACCCGCACTCACTTGCTTAGTCTGTGTAGTATTGACCACTAGCACTTGCCCTTGTGCCTGTGTAATTGGTGGTACCATACTATGTGGAGTCATTGGCTCAAACGGAGGGTTCACCTGTGGGTCAATAGCACCTTCGGCCGTACCGTCTCGTCCTTGAGTTTGGTTCTTCGCACCAGGTGTACGGGTCAGACTCTCGAACTGACCTCTCTTTTCCTGAAGTAAGGCCTTCCTCCGCCGTGTTTCTTCAAGCAACTCCTCCCTACTTCGCTCTCTCTGATGCTCGAGCAAAGTGAATGGCTCCTCGTCAGCCTGTGCACCTTCCGTACCACTTCTGAGGTCCCCTTCGGGCAACCCTCCGGCAAGTTGGTCTTGGGCAAGTTGCCTCAACCTGCGTTGGCGTTCAATTTGTTGTGTGAAGATTAAAGCCTTTTGTGCGGCCTCAAATTCATCCTCCGGTACCTTCTTATTCTTATCTTTATTTAAAAGGTTGGGCATCAAAACTAAAGACAAAACATTGTTTTTTTTTAAAGAACACTTGTTTTATTCATTGATGTCGGTTTACAACATTGTCATTTGAATGACTTCGCATTACAATCATTTTTTTTGTGTCCTTTTCTTCCCTTCGACTGGTCTTCACATTTCAGAGTCCCCTACAGTTGTCATCGCCTTCCTCCTGGCGACGGAGGTGTACCCGTGCTTTGTATGCGCGGATGATTTCCTGACGGCGTTCCTCTCGGGCAATCTCCTCCAAGCGAGGGCGTTGTGCGAGCGATACTTGTGCCAACAAGCGTGGGAGGTGATTTAGCAATTGATTGCCTGCAGGATTAGCCTCAATCACGGCCCACACGGCACTTGTTGGAACTTCCTCCTCAGTGGCCTCCCGGCGGACGTAGGTTTCTATTGCCGCCTGGAACAGGATTCTAAACTCCCTTGTTTGATTGTCTTCACCTTCGTATAGTTCTATACGCGCGTCGTCTGCTTCCGACGCCTGGAACAGGATTCTAAACTCCCTTGTCTGATTGTCTTCACCTTCATATAGTTCTATATGCGCGTCGTCTGCTTCCGAATTAATTTCATCAACCGGTAGGCCCATCGTGTTGGCACGCCATCCAGTTCTTATCTTCTCGAGTACGTCTAGGCAGCGGCGCCAAATGTTTGACGTCAGGGGTAAACTGGATTCAACAAATACATGTACAAGTAAAGTATATAACAAAGAAGTCTAAAAGCATTATATTCATTTACTCATCATCAAGTACAATAGTATTTCATATATCATAATCTGCCTCCTTACGGAAAGGAGAATGTTTACATATAGTGTCTGAAGGGATGCAAGGCGAACCGTCGCATCCATGTAACTCCTTCAGACCGACTAACTGTCTAACTACCCATTTACCGGACAACACAAGAAACTTGTATGCATAATGGAACCCAATATTTATAGTCACCTGTGTTTACAGGCTTCATTTTCAATGATCCAAGTTTGATGCCTCTGATTTCAACTTGTAACAAGGGTTATGAAACCCATTTTTGCTTGCATCAATACTTTCCAAACCTGAATGAAGAGATTGTATGCATTTTGAAAACTTAAAACTCGCCATTTGTTCATTGAAGGCCGAAAATAAGGGTGAACGTGTTGAGAAACGCATGAGATTGAATAGCATTTGAACTCTTCCAAACCCCATATTAGCCCACGTTTCAGAACTTCAAGTTCAGATTCACGTTTTTTTTGTCTTCTGCAACTAGAATGGGATATTAGTGGTCGCGTTTTAGCTTTTCCAAGTTGTTTCTCCATTTTCATGGTCAATTTTATCATTTCCATAATCGTTTTTATCTTTGTATTGTCAATTTTATTAAATTGTGATTATATCTGTGATTTCCATAGTCGCTTTTGCTTGATTTCTCCAAATATAGCTGTGCCTAGGGTTTTCCTTTGTGCCATTTTGTTAAAAACAGGATTTTTTTAATTCGTTTTTATGCATTTTTGAAGCCATTATCAAGGTTTTTTCCTTGTCTTTATACTCTGCAAATCATATTCAAAGTTTCAATGTGATCATGGTCCATGTATACGTTTTTGATAAAACTATACTCATTTTTCCTTGACATTGAAATCTGATAAATGCCAGGCACTTCACTGTGATCACATTTTTGTCGAAAAGATACATGAAAGTTTGGTTCAATGAGCAGCTTTGAAGTATTAATTTACTGTGAGTGCAAAAATGATTGGAAAGAGAACATGTTTATTAATTTGGCAAGAAGGTCCAAGCCAAGAATATCATGATTTCCACTAGACTCTAGGCAGAAAGTTGTTGTCATGTTGACAATATTGCTAAGGTAAATATGTTAGAGGTTGCAGCATTGTATGTGTTTATGAGGGTATGTAGGGACTGTCATAGTATGAAGAAAATGGTATGATACAGTTCTAGAGCAGCAGCAAGGACATAAGTGCCAAAAACAGAGGGTTGAATGGCATGAACAAGGTTCCTAGCTGACATGAACAAAAAAGAGTCCTTACATTGCTATGATATGCTAAGACCTCCCTATCTTGTCTTGACTGAAGAGTTTCCTATACTTTCAATGCCACAAAGAAATGACCAGAAGAACATTCTATGGCTCTTAAACATTAAGAAGTCATACAAGGGACATGTCGACAAACTTGTGATGATTTCAAGGCTGTAGAAAAATGAATTTCAGAACCCAAACACCAAGCCATAATTTCATGAGCTACCCTCATTCCCAAGTTGTCATTTGCTGAAGCAATACTTTCATTTCAAACTTTTGAGGGTGAATTTGATGGTTTTGCCATGTATTTGAAAGTGAATTATACATGTATAGCATGCTGACCTGGGTTATTATTTGCATCATTGTGACATATCTTATCATGTTTAACCCAGCCATATCATTTTGGATTATAATTGTATGATGTTGCATTGTAATGATCAGATTTGAGCTAGATTTGGATTCATTTGATTGTCGGATCTTGGCGCAAATCATGTGGACTATGACATGCTTTCTTGGCTCTTGCAAGTTGACAGGGAGATGGTGCCAAGTTCAAGCTTGAAGACTTCACGAAGAAAGGAAGGACAACCAGAGCAAAAGGTAGATATGAAGGAAAAAGGGCTGAATTGAATTTCATTCTTGGAAAAACTTATAAAATCATAGAGTTACTGGTATACATATCCTCCATCATCACGCCAACAAGTGAGCACTTCAAGCTCAAGTTCAAAGATCTCAAGTGGGAAGGAAGTCAAGGCAAGATGAAGATCAAGTTCAAGAGAGATGCAAGATCAATCAAGTTCGAATCATGGCAATGAGAAAATTTCTAAGGAAAAAGATAGAGAAGAGGTGGACAATATTGAGCATCCAAACATATATTCCCTTCATGAAAGGATTAAGTAAATTTACAAGATAAGGATGATGATGTGGCAGTTGATTGTCTTCTCCAATCAGAAAATTCAAATTTGAAGCACAACCAATCACAGCATGCCAAGTGTCCTATTTTCTCATTGGTTGGAAAAATCATTGTAATTTTCTTATTGGCCCATGATTTGGTGCCCTCTTGTAATTGGTTGTAAATTTGGCAACCCTAATTAGGGTTTATGGGATGAATCTTGGCCCTTGATTTCAAATGAATCTTGGCCCTTCATTGTAATTGGACATCTATAAAAGGCCAAGGCCTTCTCATTTGTAAAAGTGAGAGAGTTAGGAAGAGGTTAGCTAAGGAGCTTTAGATTAGAGTAGGAGAGAAGTTAGATTAGAGTAGGCTAGCCAAGGGAGAGAGTTGATCAAATTGTTGTTTTGATGCTATTTAAGTAATGGATGATTCATTGTTGGTTCATCATGGTGAATTACTTAATATTGATTTCAAGTGTTGCATGGTTTCTTCAATCTTTTACTTGGAGTAGATTTATTTTCATGTTGTTAGAAGTAGCTTAGTTGGATGAAAGAAATTGTGGATGTTTGCTTGTTTGACTCAAGTATACTAGGCCACTAGCTTCCTTGCTGATTGTGAGGAAGCCTTGTGGGGTAAGCTAGTCATTGCACTTAAATTCAATTGGCATTAGATCCTTAGTTTGTACTTCCAAGTTGGATTAAGGAGAAGGTGTTTATATGAAAACCATTTGAGATCCTTAGAAGTTTGCACTAGATGAAGTTGAGGTCGCTGATAAGATTTCACTTGGTAGAGTCCAAGTCATCCATGATTCATTGCATTTTTAGTTAGGGGTAGAAGTAGCAATAGAAGTTAAGCTTAAGTTTAAGTTGAAGTGGAAATTGGAAGAGCAAAAACTATATTTTCATTGCACATTGTGAAGCCAAATCTTTAAAAGTGCAAGTGGTTGATATACATTGAATGAATAGCGTAAGTCCCCCTAAGTGATTACCAGCAAATCACATTATTGCACTGAGCGAGTATCCACAATAGAAGGAACCTTGAAGTCATTTCATGATCTTACTTTGCAAGCTTAGGATGAGAGATGACCTTATATCAAGAGAGGATTGAGTATTTGGTATTTCATCTTGGAATACTAAGTGTTTGATTCTGCATGTTGTAGTGGAATAAAACTCACATCAACAGGCACCATTTGAGGAAGAATATTGTACACACAGTCCGTGCATATACAAACCGATGCGAGAAGAAGACATTGGTCGTACTACCATACTGAAAAGAACATTCTTATAGGGTTGAAAAAGCCGCACCTAGAGGTTACACAAAATTATTTAATTGATTTCACAAACGACAAAGCAGTTGTAACTTTAACAATGGACAGAGGAACGACGACATTGCCTTCGGGAGTAAGGGTTGCAAGTAAAATGGACTCAGGAAGAACGCCAAGGGGAAAAAGAGGCGGCCAAGAGTCCAGACTCAAATGCAGAGGGATGAGGTGACGATAGACATGATCAACTTCGAGGGTTTAAATGGCATGGACTATAGAAAGTGGTGGCAGGAGAACCCACATGACCACCCCATAAAAGAAAACCTCAAGTGGGCACAAGTACAGTGGGCTATCCAAATGCATGTGTTTTGTATCAATGATTTTGGGGTACCCCTCTGAGCTGTGGTTGGCCCCTACGATAGGCACAAATGGCAATCCATGTTTGACTACCAACGACACCAGATTACAGTTTCATTTGTAGCCAGTGAATTCACCCGAGTCTTTGGCATTCCTGGAATGTAGGGAACGAAGATTGATAAAGTACAGAAGATGACAGTTGAGCACAAAGACACTGTCTTACGGATGATGTGCCGAGATGACTCAACACCGGCCGAATGGGACAATCTCATGCATGAGAGTAGATGGCGCGGTGTGAAGAAGTCGTTTCTTTGGCAAGGTGAGTGGAGGTGTCTGTTGGATGTCTTGAAGAGTCGAATGACAAGAGCGAGTCGGGCGTCTGACATTGTCGTAGCTCAGATAGCTTTGATGAATGGGCTAAGGAATGGCATCATATATGACTGGGCCTCCGTGTTAGCAGACATGATGGAAGAGAGTTCATGATGTTACAGCACAGGATGTTCTACATGTCGCAACATGCCATTGGGCTCTTCCTCGAGGTTGTACGAACACAGGTGTCTTCCCACCTATCCGAATTGGTGTCGCAAGGCCGTGTACACCCCTCCCAACTACCTATTTTCTATGGGATACACTTAGACACTTAAGGAGTTGGCGATGATGTTCACTCAAGAAAGAAATGCAAGCAGCAAGTAGTTGTGTCAGAGACAAAGTCAGACACAGATGGAAAGGAGGGTGACGATGGCAGACAAGAGGAGTCCAAGGATACTTCAAGGGCCAGCAGAGGGAGTTTTAGGATGGTGAACCGAGGAGAGAGTCACCTGGTCGAGGGAGAGGCATTGGACTAAGAGATTAGAGTAAAGGGGTATTCAGGAGTTGCATCAGGTACCCTTGCACCCTCAGTAGGATGTGCACAGAAAGTTATTTTTGCTCCAGCCCTTCTATCTAGGGCCAGTCAGTTGGCCACGCCTACTTCGTTGGGTGTAACGATAGCATTTGTTCCCATACCTGGAATTGGGCAATCGAGGGCCCTAGTTACTCTCACACCTCCCAGTGGTGAGTACAACCGTTGTCTCCACCAGCAGTGACGCTGTAGTAGAGCCCGTAGCAGTCGCTGTGGCAGTGGTAGAAGAGGCCGCAACAGAGACAGTAGAGGCCATGGAGGAGATGGTAGACCCTGAGATGCCGAGAGACGAGGTAGTTGCGACGGTAGTAGAATTAGAGATCCCTGCGGAAGCAACTATGGATTCTTGGCTTACTCGTTTCATGCTTACCTCTATGCCACCCGTTGGACCTCTCGTTCTTTCATCGCAGCGTAGGCAGCCGGAGATTGTGGAGATTATTGATCTCGAGGAGGGAAGTACGCAGCCGAGAGAATTGGAGTTGGATATTCCTCAGGAGGACGTGACTGTACGGGGTGCGGAGTCTAAGAGCATGGCTCCACAACACTTGCAGCAGGTGGTATCTGACACTCAAGGTCACTTGGGTGTCATAGAGAAGTTTGTGGTAGAGATGGAGGCTAGTGCATGATGGATAGTAGCCTCGGTACAAGCACAAGCTCTGGGGTGGTAAATTAGGCTATAGAGCACCTGTTGGAGTTTGCTACAGGGAAACGTGCTTAGGAACATGCTTAGGAGTTTGAGAGAGTTTTTGAGTCTCGAGGATGGCCTACCACAAAGACCCTAGAGATGATAAAGGAGTGGAGGGTCCATGAGTCCGTTGGAGAGAGCAGGACCCATGCTTTGCTTCGGCAGGTTGAGTAGGGATTTTGCCAAATGTACTATGAGCTTCGGAGGGCCCAGTACTTAGGAGCAGGGGTTGAGGCTGAGCAAGTGGTTGCCATGACAGCTCGGGAGGAGCTTGCCACTTGGCTCCAGATAGTGGAGGAGTTAGTACAACGGAAGGCTCAAGTGATAGCTTTAGAGGCACAGAATAGGGCTAAGGTGACTGCTTTGGAGCAGCACCGAGATCAGGTGGCAACACTGGAGAGTCGTCTTATGACAACTCTAGAGGAGGTGGACAAGAAAAATAAGGAGATTCTGGAAGCAGCATTCATGGTGAAGGGCGCTCGGGAGCGATAGATGCTTGCTGAGAGTGATCTACGACATAGGACTGAGCAAGTTCACAAGTTGAGGGCGCGGTTGGCATCATCTAGTATCTACACCACCACTGGCACCTTCCTCATCAAGGATGCTTTCTCAATCCCCAAATCCTTCTTGATTTCTTTTTGTATAGTCGTATTAGTCCCCATTTTGTTGTGTGTCGTCCGGAGACGACTTTGTTTTTGGGGGGGATGACGTAGTCGGGTAATTAGCATTTGTTAGTCATGTGTCGAGAGCTTGTGTCGAGGGGTCGGGAGTTAGCCGACGGTTGCCAATGGTTTGCTCACAACACCTCTCTATATATACATTGTACTTACCTTTGGGTGATATTATGGAGTGTTATGATATGTGTGGCAATAATACTGTCTCTCTGAGATGTATTGTAATGATTCTGAAAGCACCAAATAAACAATTCTGAGTTCTCTCAATTATATTTTGTATGCTTACTGTTAGGTTTCACATGCATTTTACTATGTTCTGAACATAGACCCTACGGGGCAAACAATCTTCGAGTAGATTTATTTGATTTCTTGCACTCACATTGTATCAACAATTGGATAGTGTAGCCACCAAGAGATGCATTTTCATTATCTGTCGATCTAGCATCAATCAAGCCTTCTTGTAATCTGTCAATTTGGAATCAATCAAACCTGTTTGAATCTACTCATTTGGAATTTATCAAATTCTCTATGAGTTTGGCATTGATGAAATCTCTTTGAAATTTCTCGGTGGCTTTAATTGTGTTTATATACCTCTCTGCCAATTCGGTAGTGATTGTAAACTACATGACTTCCTGCCAATGAGTGAAACTACTTGCTTCTTGTCCAAATTACAGTTTCTATATGCTCTCACCTTGCCCACAATGAGATCTTGATGATTAGAAAGAACTTGGGTTTGTGTTTTTTTTAAAAAAATTGGTGAATTTCAACTAATACCCTGCCAGGGAAATTGCAGATTTGCCATCTGTTTTTATCTATCCTTTTTGTGGGGAGATTGGGATGTAGGGCTCTAGGGATTCACTAGTATTGAACCAAGAAAAGGACACAAATGTGGGTTTGTCTCTCGATTGTTGTGCATTGTGTTTTAGATGACAATGGTATGTTGCTCCAAGATCTTCCTCCACCTTTGGCGGCTTTGGAGGGCATAGGGAGTCTCTCCTTCCTAGGAAAGGTGTTTTACTATGCAAATAAGAAGTGAAGAGAGCGTAAAATAAAGTTAAAAGAGTGAGATTAAAAGCTCTAAAAGCGATCAACAAAGGTTCTCGATTAACTAGGAGACTCTCTTACCTCACAAGGGTGGAAGATCAGCCAATATTCTTTCTTGAGGAGATTCTTACATGTTTTCTGTAATAAGATATTTCTCTATAGGATTGAGCACAACACTTCTTTTGTTTTGCGGATTATTGCTAACCTTTATGTATCTGCCAATTGCAGTAGATCCATTAATTATTGTAGACCATGTTATTTGGATATGTGATTCTTTTGAATGTCTTTGTTTTGTTAGGTTGTGAGTGTTACTGTCATCTTGGATTAAAAACTCAGATAGTGTCCATCTTAGTTTTACTGCATGTATTAGTATTGTTCCTTAGTTTAATGCATTGAACCAAAATCTCGCAAAAAAACTGCTGTTAGTCACAAGTAATCAGAGACTTCTGTCTAGCCATGCCATTCAAACAAGCATGCTAGGTTTTTCAAGTCAAAAAACATGCTTTTTCAAATAGTATGTCAAAAACCTGCATGTTTATTGAAAAACCCACAATTTTTTGGTCTGTTATTCAAAACACCTCTACCCTCTTCTATAAGTACCTTTTTTTTTCATTTTTGTGTCATTTTTTCAAGTTCACACTCCAAGAACAAAAACTTTTGGACTTATAACACAAAGGAAAACAAGTCAACAAAAAGATTGGTGACCCATAAATTGGTGCAAAACCTTGGCATTGCTGATTAATCTTATGTATAATTTTCAAGTTGAAACATGAAAGAGTTGAGGCTCATAAGGGCTTTTTTGTTTTACTTTAACTTTGTTGGGTTAAAATTAAGGTTTAAGTTTATGTTAGTATTTCTAGCCCTAAAGCCTAACATCAAAAAAAAAATAAGAACTCAAACCCTAACAGTTGAACCCTACCATAATATCTTATTTTAAAGTCAGGTTAAGCCTTTTTCCGCAATCCAAACCTGAAGGCTCATTTTTTGTTGTTTAGGGTTTTCAACTTTTCAACGTTAGATTTTTACTCTAGGACTTTTGTAATGGATGCACCATACTTGATTGAAAATTTTATACTAACAGAGAATTTGAGAATAATTGGCTATTGAATCTTTATTTCTCGTATCTTTGATGTTTGACCTATTTTTTCATTCTATGAACTATATCTAGCATGACATCAAAATTGGATTTTTTTCCATGTTTTATTGAGTATTTTAGCATTTTTTTAATGTTCGAGGTTTTTCCCATTTTAAACCCATATAATTGAATTCCATGTATACTCTAGTTTTTGTCATGTCAATGCCATGTAAATGGAACACCACATTGGTAATGGGCTAGGGTTCCATAATTTACCAACCAAAAAGATTTTGCAGATTAAATCAAAAAGCAAGTTTTAACTCATTTAAGTGCACAAACTGTGACAACATATCCAACTATGTTGTGTTCTGATGTAGTTTCCAACAAGCTCCTTTGTAATTAGGTTTCTTTGGGTGTCAGTGATTGCCATGCAGCTGGAAAGATTCTTGAAGTTTTCCCAAAAGCATTTGTAAACTAAAGAGGAGACACTTCCCGGTTCCAACACATTACATGTAAATTGTCAGACAAAATATATTTATATATAATGAAAGCAGTTTTGATTTGTAATGCCCGTGTGGCCTTCTTCTAGCTTCATTTTATATTTCACAATTAAGAATGTTTGCTGCTCAGAAGGATTTCAAGAGTCCCAATGCATCAAACTTTCTCAAACAAGGACACTGTCATCCAAAGCTTCTTATTGCAACAGCTCAGCAACTGTTACCATGCATATTCACTGCATCCCTGTGTCCCGTTATGTCAACTGATGAAATTGTTTGCAGCTTTACAGTATAGACCATTGTTCTTAGAAAGTAACATACAGTTTGCCACAACCATCAACTCCTATTAATGTTCTTGAATTTAAATTTTAATATATTTGGAAAATCAAACCATAAAGTAGTTTCACAACTGGGATCACTAGCCACAAATTTTAAGCATTTAGACAAACTTATAACTTGAGTAAAATTCCAGTTAGCAATGAAATCAATAAATACAAGCATATAGCCCAGCAAGTTTGACTGAGTGATAAGGCAAAGAACCGCTACAATTAAAACCGGGGTTCAAATCTCATCCTGGAACCAATGGACCAGTTCCATGCAATAATGCAGCTGTGATAAAGCAGCCGAAAAAGTGTCTGTTATATGCCTAGGGAAATGAGCCCTTGTTTATGTTTCCCATAATTGATACTGGAACTTGCTAGTCCCCAGGTACCCTAAAGAAAAAGAAAAAGAAAAAACAAAGTACAAGCAAATTACACTGAAAAGTAAAAAGGTACATAAGTATATTGGCAGAATAATACCAGAGTGGAGGCACCAAAAGTTCCACACTTAAAACTGCACGGTTTCTCCACCTGTACAGCAAATTGCATAGATATGTTCAACAAAATTTTCCATATTGTTTGGATTAATCTATTCATGTTTTCCAGAGCTACTGTCCTAAAAAGATTGTCACCTCTAGAACTGAAATCCTTCTCATGTAGCAATTTCCCAAAAAGAATCAGTATGAACAGTTCAATTTTTAAGTGTTCTTCTCAATACATATCAAATAGGACCTACCTTTGCAACTTCATTCAACTCAGAGCCACTCAATTCATAAACCTGCAAAACAATGGATCAACCATTAGGATCATTACATCAATGTAGTTTCTGCATTTCTTTGCAAAGTGAATCTTTTTTCTTTGAGATTTGTCAATCCTAATTTGCCTCTTTCTAACATGGACCTAAGAATGAATGAAGTTCAACTAAGCGCAAAGAGAAACTACTGCAGCGAATAGTAGGAAACAAAAGTTGGTCAGGTAGATGATTGTTCTTCATTACTAACCTGAATGGAGCCTGTCGAACGAGCAGTAGAACCCAGGACTACAAACCTAGCACTATTAAAGAAGTCATCCACATGTAAGTGAGGATATTAACTTCCTATTAAAAAAAATAGTAAAATTAGCAAACTGGTGTTTGCTCTTTGCTCCTAACCTGCTAGGAACCCATAAAGTGTCGTAAACTGTTGTTGTCAAAGATTTACATATATGTTGAAAAATATGAGGCCTATTACTTGCATCAACCATTCTTCACGACCTGCAAATAGAGGAAGTCCAAGCTATAAAAGATGTCAAAACAGCTCCATGAAGAAGTGAGAAAGTTACACAAATTGAGTTGTACTACATCAAGGAACTATCTCATGGTGCCTAAAAATGCTTTAAGTAACCTCTCAAATGAAAACAAGAGAAAAATACACATTTAGTAAATCAAGAATAACTTCTGAAAGTCTAGGTAGTCTTAGAACCCACAAAGGAAACAAAAGGGAAAAATGCAAACACATGTAATCTAAGTGCTAAGCATAGCCAAGAAGAAGAAAACAATATAGTCAATTGCTGCCCAAAATCAAAAAATGGGGATTGTAAAATATCATCTTAAATTCAGCAATGAGAGTCATAAAACCCACAAAAGAAACAAAAGGAAAAAGTGCAAACGCATAATCCAAGTACTAAGGATAGCTAGGAAGAAGCTGAGGGGGAAAACACTAAAGTCCAGAGCTGCCCAAAATCAAAAAAGGGATTGTAAAATATCATCTTAAATTCAACAATGGGAGCAAGGCACGTCTAACACACACAAGGAATAACAACAGTATTTTAGTCCAGATGACAAAGTGCAAATTAAATTTGGGTAGCACAACCCATGTTACAGGACTGTTCACCAAGCTAAGGAAAACATCCCCATACCAGGTATTTTCAAACCAAAGGGAGAAGGGTGATTTAAGTCAGATTGCACACATGTAATACAAGACACTGATGACTGAAAGATCCTCAACCAATCTGATCTAATTTTTCTGATTTTTGACGTTTGTTGATTGAAGGTTTTGGGATAGTTCTCAAGTGTTTTTGTTTGCATTTAAGATGCCAATGATCAAACAAGGTTTTAACAAGAAACATATGCCAAATAAACAATGCCTTCGAACCCAATTGGTAAAAATCCAAAGAACCCTTGATGCAAAGTGTGAAGCCTCGCAATCCTTTTGGAACATGGAAACGTTCTCACTAGTGGGCTTGAGAACGAATCTCCGAATCATAGGCCGGCTTCCTCCTTGTGATCACCTACACTAATTCTAAACAGGGAAAGAGATAGAAGGATATGCCTTTGAAAACAAAAACTTATACTAAAAGGTGATGCACCAATGTTTAACTTGCAACAAACTCAAGAGATCCTTCAAAGCTAAATGAAACACAAACCAGCTAGACCAAATCTGCAAAAATAACTCTATGACAGGTTTCTTTATCACTGCTAAAGAGGAAAACATACATGCTTTCACAATTTAACAATTAGGTTCAAAACTCAATCACAAATCTGCACTATGAACCATCATATTTTGTATTATAACTTGAAGGAAAATTGATTCAATAAAGGTAGATAACACAATAACTGAGATCAATACTTCACAATCAAACCACTAACACAGAAAAATAGCTGGGAGGAATCAAACTCTGAATAAAATCTCCAAAAATCTGCTACAAACTGCTCCAATACAATAATGCCTACTGCTTACTTTTTGCAACAATGTTGCAAAAAGAAAGAAGTCCCCTCAAAAGAGGTCAAAAATACAAGATATAGGCCATAGAACCAAAATGGGTCGGATGCATGAGAAAACCCCACAAAATCAGGAACCAAACTACTGGAACTGAAGTCCTACTAATCCAAAAAACTCCACTAAGCCATAAAAACTGATGTGCCACTCAAAAAGCCCCAAAACTGCTCAAGATCTTCCAAAGGCATGTTGAAACTGTGGGGGTTGGATATGAAGAGAAATCCCACTGAAACAGGGATAGAACTGAGAGATATGAAGTGTAAACGCTGGAAAAGACTCCCAAACTGATGCTAACTGATAAACAATTCCAAAACATCTCCAACTGAACTCCAAAGTGTTGTAAACAAGCCTCAACTGCCCCATAACCAATCAATGAACTGAAAACTCATCCCTAAGTCAACAAGACTAGAAGACAGAAAGATAAAGCATCCCCTAGAAAAAACCTCCTATTTGCACTTAGAATAATTAATAATTACTGCCTTATAACAGTGACAAATTATTATTATTATCCACAATTAAAGATATGCAACAAAAATGAAACTGTCCCTTGAGAGTTATCTATTTATTTATTTATTAATAATTATGATATTTTAATATATTTAACTCTCTTTTTTTAAATGAATAGTATAACTATTTATTATAAAAAATAAGATATATTACGATATAGTCAATAATAATAAATAAATAAAAAGATACTTAAAACATTTTTACTTATTATTAACAATCATATTTTAATATACTTCATTTTAAACAAATAGTTAGACTATTCATTTAAAATCAAATATATTAAAATACAATTATTAATAATAGATAAATAAATAAAATCCAAAACTTAAAAAGAATTAAAATTTACACTTAATTTAAAAATAACACTTATAAAATTTAAAATCTGTAACTTAATGAACATCATTATTAAATAATGTTCATTAATTACAAAGTTTGCAAATTTAATAAATAATATTTTTAAATGAAAAATAAATTTTAAGATACAACTCTTATTCAATCAAGAATAATACTCTCATTAATCCAAGCTCATCACTTAGTGAACATCATTATAAATAATGTTCATTAATTTATAAGTCTAAACTTTATGAAAATACTATTCTTGAGCGAATAAGGATTATCTTTTCCAAGGCTCGAAATCAAAAAACACTACATCTCTTAAGGCAAAAAACCTATCTCTCATCCACAAGTTAATTAGGGAAGGAAATCCTAATAACATCTCATTTGCTTCATTTGACTTGGAAGCTCTCTTTCTCGCACTGCCCTCTCCAGCCGCCGCTTTCCTCCTAGGGTTTGAGATGTTCTTTGATACACTGCGAATGGTGGGAAAGAAAAAGACTTCATTATGCGCTGCTCTCTCCAGCCGCCTCTTTCTTTCTGTGGGCGATTCTCTTGCAGCTAGCGGTCTTTTACTGGTAAATATTTTAGATAATTCAACCTTCTCGAAAGATTTGTAAAAACTACAAAGAGTTTTTTGCTTTCCACTGCAGAAGTAGCTTGTAACTTCATTTGGGTTTGAGAAAAACACAGCTCTCGAAGCCACTCTACAACTCTTCTTTGCAACTTCCCTCTTCTTTGCAACTTCCTTACTTTGTTTTCTGCACTTTCACTGTTAAGTCTATTATGAAGATCAAAGATCCTATAAGACATACTGCTAGTACAAGCAGCACCATGTTTCTCGATTTCGAGATATTCAATCTCATCATGAAGAATAAATGTTGGTGGCTCTGGCAACAAGAAAACCCTTTTCAAGAGGATATGAAATCAAATCTTCAGCCTTGAGGGATGCTCTAACTGCATAACCATCCTGACTGCTACAAAACTTCCCTGGCCGAGTAACTTTGCACCAGAAAGACCACATAAAACTTGTGTGAAGATTTTGTGAGATAACCCCTTATATGAAAGCTCAAGCTTGTCCTTGTACTTGGTATTAACAACTCCTCATTCATTTAGAGTGCACACTCAGCTATCTCTTCCATTGCAAACTGCAAGACAATATCTGGATAAAAAAAATCTGCCTCTTTGATTGATTTGCCCTGTAGCTGTTAATTCCATCTCATGCTTGCTGTGACTCCTCATGCTACTCCCCCTGATAGATATTGTACAGTATTGTTACAGATGACCTGCTATCATTGATGATCATTGATAGCTGTTTGAAGCTTTTATATTTATGGATCATTATGTTTATTCTGCTGCTCCATTAGCTATATCAGAAATTGTTGTTCTTTTGCCTCATTCTCTAGCACTCTTATCACTGATGCATTTCATTGATTTTCTTTAGAACAATGTATATGACAGCTAGGGCTCTCTTGATATTTTAAATATATTTGAAGATGAAACTGCATTTTCATAACTCTCTACCCTCAAAACATGAATATTCTTCTATGACAATAATATGTTAACACATTTAAATCTCATTGTAACTGGACTATAACCTTCTATTGAATGAGCATAAAGCTTCCTGTTCAGTTTTGCTCTTGTAGAAAACTGTAGCAGTCACTCATCGTTTGTATCCATGACAGTGATCTTTATTTCTCTCACAATCATATTTGACTGCTATCATTCACGATCGGACCCCTGTGCTATAGCTCTATCTTTGCTGAGATTAGATCAAATTGCTGTTATAAATGCGAAAAATATAGTTCTCAGCATCATATTTGTCCCTCTTATTATGTTGTTATTCATGATCTTTGAAAGCATTTTGAAATGTCAGTTTGAGGGCAGATTTCTTTGTTATACCTTACTGTGCTTGTCACAATGCTGATTATGATTATCATATACTGAGTTAACCCCTTCTGAAACATTACTCTACTGTGCTGTAACAATGCATCAGCATAACAGCATGATGTCATACTCTTTATGACAATAGCAGCACAGCTTCATGGCTTGTTTTCAGCTCTGTTCTCCTATAATGGATATTGTTGTTCTTTTGACAATGCTGCTACTGTCCTTTTGAAGTTGCATATCTGTACTTAAGCTGCCCTTAATGTATCTATATGGTTTCGTGCTTTTGACCATGGTAAAATGCTACTTCGTTTCTATATATGATGTGATATTTGTCTTTATTGTCCCAAATTAATACACAAAGATCCAAAGCACACATTACTGCTGATGTCTCTCTTCGACTCTGGAGCTCCATTTCCATCTCGTTGATGTGATGATCTTTTCTGATGTTGATGATTGTTGTTTGGTTCATCTACAGTCCATGGTGCTTAATCATACCTCGTGGTATTCATATACTCCACCTCTTACCTCTTTAGATGGTACTGTCCAGCATCACTGTAACTGTCATATGATTGATGTAGTCCCCATGCTACTGCATAACTTAGAATGGAATCCCGCATGAATATATACCACGATGAATGTTGTTCAATGTGTATACCATGGCTGAGTTGAAATGAGTGTCAACCCCATTTGATCAGTACTATGCTCCTTCCTCTCTGATTGCTTTTGAACGATGTTCTATTCAAACGCATTATTTTATTCACACACTGTTATCTGTACATTGCCACATCATTGTATCGAAATTGCATTCTTATTTTCTATTTAAAACATTGTTGTAGCTAATATGCTTGACTCTTTTATCGTTTTGAAACAATCTGATCTGTGTGATGGCATTTCTCTTGATTATGTATTGTTCAAGCATTAATTTTCACTCTTACCAGTGCTGTCCCTTTATGATGTCTTGTACATGCTGTAGCTCCTCATTGATGATGCATTCAAAACTTCGGAATAGCATGCTGCTTACTGTTTTCATTACTTGGGGATTTACTGCATTATCAGTTACAGGACTCTTTTGACTACACAATAGAACCTGAAACTCCCTCATTTCCTTTGTATTGCAGCTATTCTGAAATAATGTTGAATAGAACTCCATTGTTGACTCTTTTTACTATCTTCATCAATGAATATTGATTATTGACCTGTTCTTTAAGATTTACATGATATTATCACATAGATGACTGTACCCTTCAAGATAATCTGAGATGATGAATGTCAGAAGGTTTCATGTTTGAAAACACATCCCTTCAACAACATAGGTCTTCAAATCTGCTTCATGATTCAGCCAGAAGGTCCCATGCTTGAACTTACACATGCCCCCTCAATAGCCTCCTCAAATCTTCGGTCTTGGACTCTTCATATCTCAATTGGAAAGTTTCATGCGTGTAATGAATGCATGTCCTTTAAACAACCTACAATGTCTTCATACCTGTTCCTGCACATTGAACAAATTATTAACAAAACTTTTGTTCTTTTCTGCACCATTCTGAATATGTATCTGTATTGCTATCATGTTTAGAGATAGGTGTTAATTTCATCATTGCTTAGTCTAATTTAGGCTAACACCCTCTCTTCCATATTTTGCAGGCACTTCCAAGAGCTGAAACCACTTCAACCAGCCAACCCAGAACACTCAACAACCTCGTCCATCATTCCATCTAGGCAATGATGGAATCAACCCTATCTTTATCTTGACTTATGTATATATGCATGTTCTTTCTTGCATAGTTTTAGTGGCAGCCACAACTTTTGTGGCATCTTAAATTGCATACATTTTCTTTTCTTTGAAAATGAAAAGATAAGAGATATTTTTTCAACGCAAAATGTAATCCTGAAATGTCTTTAAACATTTATGCATATCCTATGACACTTATTTGCTCAAAATAAGAGAAGATGATAATTCTTTCTGCATTTGCTTATCTCTTTCAGTTTAATGCTGCTCTAAAAACTCGATTCAATGAATAAACACTTCAACTTTTAAGTTTAAAATAAAACCATACCAACCATACATAGTTGATCAACTACCCAGCATCAAAGCATTTTGAGCTGGATGCGAAAAATGATAACACTGGTATTATTCCAGTCAGCAATAATTATGAAGACAAGGTCTGAAACAACATTGCAAATATCAAGCAATTGATGTGAATTCTGATAATGAAACCCTTCACCAAATCCCAAATATACTCTCACCACCATCCACTCTTCCTCTATACTATGAGATCAGAGGGAAGTTCTACTGCCTCTTTAGGGAGGCGCGGTCACTCTCCACCTTCAAATATACGAACCAAAGGTGCCTTGCCCTTTACTTTCAAGAAGCCCTTAGGCTTCGGGACCACACACTCCGACACTGGCATCCTACGACGCCCCCACCCTATCAGCTAATTACTTCCTTCTTCACAGGGCTTCATTCAGCACAGGGTACCAAGCCTCAGATTAGGCCCACACTTTATTCCAGAGTTGTGAGGCCTAGGACGGGCTCCTTTCTACAGCAGCCTTCCTCTTCCAGGGTTCTGACTGGTCCTATTGCTTATCCTTTAGTTCGAAAGTTCTTCACAGTTGTTCAGAATCCTTAATTGGGTTCGGGAGGATTTCTCTTCTTTTCCTTTTGGACCCTTCTCTCTGTTTATATTTTCAATTGTTGCTTTCTTCTTAGGGTACCGTTTGGTGTCCCTACTGCGGGTTGGCCCCACTTTCTGATGTACTTGTCAGTCCTTTGATCCTTTGTGGTCTTTTGTTGGACATTAATAGATGTATCTTATCTTATTTTATCTCTCACTTTTGATCAAGAATAGGTAATGGTTGGAGCAGCCAAGCTAGAAAAGTATGCTTGGACTTGTTCTATCGACATGTGGCACACTCCTTGACGTATCGCAGCATATCGTCCTTGAGACCTTTCCATGAGAACCTCTCACAAACCTATCTATATGTCTTGAGGTAGCTAGGATGTCTAGGTAGTGGTGACTCATGAATCTCCCTAAAGATCTTCTCCTTCAACTTCAAATCTGTAATGGACACCCTTAAATGCCCAAAAACTAAACAACTGTTGATAGGAATTTTGTCAAACAATTTGCATCCAACTCCTTATTCCTCCATTTACTAATTTAACCCTTATGACTTCGGAAATGAGACATTTATATTGTTTGTTCGCATGGAATTGAAAATCACTCAACATGAACAAAAGAAAGTACAATGA
>MU225219.1:651907-663995 GCA_018584345.1 Thuja plicata | reverse complement strand
GCAATGTGGGATAAAAGATGTGCAATATAAAACATATATTAAAATATTCACTTATGTCTCCCTTGGGTACACATCCCCATAAAATAAATATTAAAGTAACGCTTTAATGCTTTACAATTAAATTAATTGTTACTTTAATAAAACTTCAGGCATTAAAATGTATTAGCAATCGGACTCCAAATAATGCGAGTGATAGCTCGTCGGAAAGCTCTCACCGAGGAGTATCAAATCCAATCACCAAAACTGGCTTCCACTGTGTCCTGCCGACTTACTAAAAATAGTAAGTATGCCTCAAACTGAGTAAATCAACTTCGTTTTGGCCCAAACTGGAAATGACTAAGCCAAAACACTCTAGGGTCCCCTTAAACCCTTCATTAGCCCTCGAGACCATGTAGAACAAGGCTAACGCACACACACTTGGTCAACTGCTAAAGTGGGGACATTACAAAATCTAGAAACCAAGAAAACCCTATCCTTGTAGTAGATGACATCATTCACGAGCTTGTATCGATCGTCCTGAATTTATCCATTCAACAACTGGCAGGTGAAGGTGTTCTTAGAGTACTCCAAATGAGCTCTCCAATTAACTGAAACTTGAGACAATGAGCATATGACGGGTCTCCTAGCTAATGCATTGGTGACCACATTCTTCTTCCCCTTCACATACTCAATCTCAAAGTCGTAGGCCTAAACCTTGCTCGCCCATTTCTGTTGCCTCTCATTCAAATCGTTTTGCTCCAAGGAATACCTAAAACTATTGTGGTCAATCCTTACCACAAATCTTGATCCAACCAAATATTGCCTTAACTTGGCCAAAGCATGCATGATAGCGAGCATCTCCTTATCATAGATCAAGTACAATCTCTCGGCCCCCTTGAGCTTTCAGATCTCAAATGCAATAGGATCACGATCCTACATCAATGTTGCTCCAATATGTTCCCTGGATGCACCACACTCGAGAACAAAAGGTCGAGAGAAATTGGGCAATGCTAGCATTAGGCATATATTCAGTCACCTTCAACTTGTCAAAGGTATGTTGTGTCTCCTCATTCCAATGAAAAGCTCCCTTCTTCATGATATTGGTCAATGGGGCTCCAAGCTATGAGAAACCATCCACAAACCTCATGTAGTAATTGCATAGGCCAAAGAATCCTCGCAACTACATGAGCATCCTAAGTGTGGGCCAATCAAGAATTGCTTGAATCTTCTCATGGTCCACCTGAACTCCTCGTGCACTAATAATGTGACCCAAGTATAGAATTTCTATCATATCGAACTCACATTTGGACCTCTTCGCAAACAAGGATTGTGACTCCATGATCCCCAAAACCTTGTTCAGGTTGTGTCTCCTCATTCCAATGAAAAGCTCCCTTCATAATATTGGTCAATGGGGCTCCAAGCTGTGAGAAACTGTCCACGAACCTCCTGTATTAACTGCATAGGGCAAAGAATCCTTGCAACTCCACGGGCGTCCTAGGTGTGGGCCAATCAATAATTGCTTGAATCTTCTCCTAGTGCGCCTAAACTCCTCGTGCACTAATAATGTGATCCAAATATAGAATTTCTATCATACCAAACTCACATTTGGACCTCTTCGCAAACAAGGATTGAGACTCCATGATCCCCAAAACCTCATCCAAATGCCTCAGATGTTCTTCCCAAGTCTAGTTGTATATGAGAATGTCATCAAAGAACACCAACAGGAATGTTCACAGCTGCTTGTTAAAGATGTGGTTCATGCAAGACTAGAAAGTAGGTGTGTTAGTCAAACCATAGGGCATGACCAAGCAATCATAGCGACAATAGTGGCAATGAAAAGCTGCCTTGTGCATATCTTGCTCCCTCACTCGAATCTAATGGTAACCCAAATGGAGATCAATCTTCAAGAAGTAGACTACCCCATGAAGCTCATCCAACATGTTATGTTTCAGAACATAGTTATGGCAGCTACTAATGAGTGGCGAGCCCTTCCACAACATGTCAGAGATGCTTTCCCACTACAGTGACAGCTTGAGGGCTAGGGGAGATAGGTGGCCCAAACAGCAACAGAATGGAGATCTTAAGTGAGCGACCAGCAAGCTTACATTATCTCCTTTTGACGGTAGCGAGAAAACTAGTGCATAGGCTTGGGTGCACTTACTTGATATATACATGTCACTTAAGCCCATGCCTGAGCAAGAGGCAATCCAGTTTGTTGTGTTACAACTAGAGGGTGTGGCATATGATTGGTAGCACCATGTTTTGGTCACCTAGAACCATGGACTTATACATTCTAAAAGAGAGTTCACAAAGCGGCTTATTGCTAGATTTGATCGTAAAGATGTGGAGTTATATTATAGGGACCTAGCATTGATGAGACAGACTGGTCATGTTGAAACTTACATTAATGAGTTTTAACGCATTTCTATCATAGTTCCCAAGATGCCTCCTAGGCATGTAGTAATGCTTTTCATTGAGGGGTTACAAGAGATATTGCAAGTTTTGGTTAGGGCTTTTAAGCCCGAGACCCTAGAGGAGGCTATTCAAACCACCCTTGAACTTGACATTTCTCCACCACCTACTTCTTATCAGCAGGATAAGAAGCCTTCCAAGAGTACAAAGTCATCTCAGAAGCCCTCTACACAAGCCAAGAGTGCACCACCACCCCCACGATGGATCAGGAGACATGCAATGATTTGAAGAGGAAACTTTGCTTCACGTGGAAAGAGCCCTAGGAGCCTGGACATCAATGCCTTGGGAAAAGCGAGGCACGTCTAATTGAGGTGCATTCAAAGGCGGAAGATGAGCATATATCGGATACAGGTTCATAGAACAGCAATGATGAGGGTGGGCACGAGACTCGGCAAGTTGAGCTAGGAGAGAAAGGTGCATTGGCCAAGTCCAATGTAATCCTTGCCTCACTCTCAGGAGTACCTAGGATTCACCCCTTTCGTCTGTTGGGAATGATTGAGGATCAGCATGTGACTTGCCTTATTGACAATGGTGCCACGCACAACTTTATTAATGAGGGCCTAGTCGTTAGGTGTGGGTTGCAAACAGAGGAATTTCCTGGGTTCAACGTGATAGTTGCAAATGGGTTCTCGATGAGATGCACCAAGGGAATCAAACATATGAGAGATTACACCTTAACAGATGACTTCTATGTTGTAGGTCTTGGTAAGATTGACGTAGTGTTGGGCATCCAGTGGTTATAGTCTCTTGGCAGGTATGTGCAGGATTTCAGGAAGATGGAGTTAGAGTTTATGGCTGAGGGTAAGAAGATTGTACAAGACGCTTTCAGATGGTGGTCTCGTAGTAATTTCAGCACGTAGTTTGGAGTCTTCCTTCACTCATAATGTGGACAGCAGCAGAATGTCTCCTATCAAGGAGGGAATAAGCTACCATAGAGCTGATTCTTTGTACTTTAACCTGGGTGACATGGAAAAGACTCTAGATATGTGCAATAAGTGGAGTCAAAGAGCAACAAAGGCTAAGGCACTTGCTGCCCAAGCAAAACAGCAGTTACAAGAATTTAGACATTGCTAAAAATATAGGGAACAATTAAGATAATATAGGGAAAACCACTTTAGATCCATGTAGGGAAGAGTGCATACAGGTTGAGCAAGCAAAGGAAGATCTCATAGACAATGAAACAGAGGCTGAAAAAGTTTGAGAAAAGCAGTGATACACTCCACTTTCATCATAACATTGCCACCATTAGTTATGAAGGAAGAAATGGCACCCTTCCCACCACCAGTGAATTAGATGAGTCAAGAGAATTACATGATAATTTTGATGATGTCTCATGTTTGACAGCTGAGTTTATACATATTGATACATCTGGTGTTGAGATACATGAGTTGCCAAATTCAGAGTTTCCGGTTGAGTTAGTTGATCATACTCATGATGATGGCAGTGATTTGATGGGTGTCTCTCTTGGTGGGTCAGTTGCTCTAGGATTGCTTTTGAGGAGACGTGTCTCCTTAGATGACACCTCTCCATAACTAAATACAATGATTAAACGCACCTCTTCATGATTGGTTTCGACTAACTGCTGCCTTCTTTTAATTTGATATTATTATGGCTTGTTAACTAATCGTATGATTAGCAGGGTCATTGGTTCTTTTTGTTTCTTCATCGGCTCCCTTTAATGATGCTCATGGTTGCCACTGTTGTCTACTCGTTAAAAACATTATTGATCCTCGATAGATGCCATCTGATTGCTATGCTGTTTTTTGTCTTTCCACTGAGAAAATCGGACATGGCTGGATTAGATGCTTGCAACTATGGTCTCTGACAGGGTTTATGATAAAATCCTCAACCAAACAATGCAAATCATTGTAGCTACATGTGCTTTTACGTTTCCACTTAGAGTAATAGAAATGGTCTCTGTGTGTATCATTTGAATTTTCAATCTAACAAATTTGCTTCACTGCTGGAAAAAAAGAGTATGAATTGAACCATGGGAACTTGAAAGAATTGAGTACAATAATGTGTTAAACTATGACCTCATTTATCTCAATTTATCTATTAGTCCAACTTGACACTTGCACAACCTTGTCACATTTGTTTCTTACTATACTCAGACTAAGAAATCTAATTAGCTTTTTCTTGTATTATTTTTTATGATGTTAATTTATGTTGAAGGGTTATGTTTTGATCATTATAAACACAGTATATGTTTTTTATTTTGTGCTTGTGAGGCTGAGGTCCCAAATGTTATCCCATTACCTTTTTCTTGTATTACTCTCTCTAATGTAGAATGTCTGTTGAGTTTATGTTTTGCTCATTATAAACATTGAAGTACACACGCATTAAAGCACTTAAATTTTTTGATTTAAAGCTGGTGAGACTCAGGTCCCAAATTTTACCCATGCTTTAGAATTCCTGAATGCAAAGCTTGGTTGTGCAGAATATCTCCAGACGATGGATAAACAGTATTTGCCAAAGGCCAGGTGATCCTTGAAACCAAAGAACTGCGCCTAATCAAAAGAAGAATCGTCCTATCCCAATAAACAGGTGAGAAGCTGCATACCAAGCTAGACAGTTTGCCCTTCTGAACTAGGATTTGGCTCTAAGCAGCGACACTGAAAAGAAAATGCAAAAGGCGGAACTAAAATGCAGGTACAGAAGCATCAGTTCCTGAAGCATGAATACAAAAAACAAACCAAGTCATAGCACCGTAATTCATAAGGTGAATCACACGCATCTCCAACATTCACTGATAGAAAGAATCTCTATCAAAAACATTCCTGGACCATTATGTTTCATTAATTTTCATGTTTAGGATGTACATATACCATTCCTATTTACAATCAATGTTGTTTCTATAGCATTATTTGTATATTTGGTTTTCATGAGAAGTTCCATGGTTAATTAATCTACCAATTTTGCATTACAGATCGTATAAGGTACAATTCTTATCTTGTGCATGGCCATTTTTCAAGTCCCGGCATTGATGATTTAGTATCTTCCACCTCTCCAAGTACCAACCTCACTTGGAGGTCTTTTAACTTTTTGAGTCCCTTTGCCTCAAAAAATAGAAATTCTAAATGTTAATGTCGTTCTACAATTTAAAAGATTAATAAAATACAGCTGCATTAACCTTGTTGAGGATTTTCTTGTACAATAATAGCCACCTAGGCCAATTTTGTAAAACCTCTAAACAAGTAGGTGGAATGAATTTTCACCACCTATGCACAAAGAGAAAGTGATCTATAGAACTGAGGTCAACGATAAATATAACAGGAATTCTTAAAATTTGTAAATATAATAAATCAAGAATGCATCTATTACTGTGAAAAATAGGCAGTATCTCCGAACTTGAAATTTCAATCATTAAGGAATGAAAAGAGAAATCAAGGTAGTTTGAAGAGGGAAAATTTGTAAGGATGCGGTAAATAATAGAACCCAAAAAGCCGTGAAATTCAAACGAAAATTAATTTGCAGAAATGGTTAAGGCGTATAGAGGTTTAATAGAGATAATTTCCTGTTCAGAATTGTGATATTGGAATTTAGCAGCACTCATTTAATTGTTGGTAAACTTGATGATACTTGTATGGTAAACTAAATGATTTAGCGCGGAAGAACAAACGGAGCCGAATTTATCCCTTACCTGAAGAACGAACCGAAAAAGGAACTGGAACTGAGATCTCTGAACTGAACTCCGGGAAAGAGGAATACGACCGATTTAAATCGTTGGGGTGTATTCTTGCAATACGAGCTAGCTAACTTCTCCTGTGTGAATGCATTTTCGTGAGTACCTATTTTGCGTTTTTTGGGCTTCCGTTTTCCCCATTTGAAATTTTTAAATTTTTAGTGTCAGTTTTTTTAGTGTGGAATAAAAACATAAGTATGGAAATAGAATGTCATTGTATTTTTATTAATAATTTTGTTTTAATAGAGTTATTTTTAATGTAATGATTATTATACTAGTGATGTGTTTTACTATAGAAATTGAGAATTAGCTTAAATTTAATTATGCTAAGAGGTGTATTATACTTACATATGGATGCAAAGATGTTTATTAATTGTATAATCAGAAAATGGAAGCACTTCCATGGTTGACTAGTTTAGCCTTCTGAGTAAGTGGTTTGGGGTCATATCAAGCACCTTGAATGGGTTCTTGACTTTGACATGGCTTTCCCCATGTTCTGCCTCTCTTTCCACTACTTTCCATCTAGTTTTTGGCATCCTGGACTGCAGATCTGAGGTCTTTGACCTCAAGGTCAGGGTCGACCTTTTGGGTCTATGTCAACCTCGACCCTGACCTAGGTCAAGGTCGACCTCGACCTTGACCCAAGGTTCAAATCTCGGGGTCTCACAATTTCTGGATGTCAGTCTTTGCAAAAAGTTATTTTCCGCTTCCGGGTCGGCTGTTTCGAGTTTCAAAGTGGTGATTCCTAAATTATATTTAACATAGGTCCACTTCTAGGGGCATGGGTCCAATTAGGATTTAATTCTCCTATGTAGGCCTCCTTAGAAGATTGTGCCCTAGTTTCATATAAAAGGAAGCCTTCTCCTCTCATTTTCTCTAACAATCATCAAGTGAAAATACGTGTTATCAAGCGATCAAAATAATCAACAAGTAAAAATAAGTGTTATCAAGCGATCAAAGCAATCATAAAGTGACAAGCATTAAGCATCATCAAGCAAGAAGTTCAAGCATCCAAGTTCTCTATTGAAGATCAAGGATTCAAATTTTCTAGCCTTTGAAGGGATTTGGTTCAAGCCTTCAAGATTCATCATTCAAACCCTAGATCTAGCCATCATGGTGGTGTGATCTTCCTTCAAGATCCTTTGTGCATCTTCAAGACTCTTTCATTACTTCTTCAAGGTGGATTTCAAGCATACAATCATGGAGGTTTATGGTTTCTATTGAGTCCAAGTTTTCATATTTACATACTTGCTTACATTTGAATTACATTGCATATCTATTCAATATCATAGCTTCATTGTTAACTTCAATTCTACTACTTGCTAGCATTCTATACTTTATTGATTTCAAAGTTAATTCCTAAATTGGGGTTTGACTAAGGCAAACCCCTCCCCCACAACAAACAAACCTCTTTTTCTTGCAGGTATAGGTTCGAGACTGCGGATTTGGACTCAAATCTGGATACCCTTTTTGGCTTTCTTTCGGGCTCTGCGAACAGATTTTCTGTCGAGGCTGTGCAGTTCAAGGTCGAGATTATTGGGTCAGGGGTGACATTTGTGGGTCAAGGTCAACCTTTTTCACAAGACGGTGTCGGATCAAAAAAACATTTCTTGGTTTTGTTCATCTCTGCATTTTTGTTCTGGGTCATCCTTCGGATTTTCCAGAAATAGTCTACGGACCTCATAAAACAACATTTTCCAAATCTGCAATACTTTAAGGTTGGTTTTTCTTCTCATCCTTTTCAATTATTATAATATATCATATCTACATTGTCAATTAACAGAATTTAAGATCTCTCTCTTTGTTTTCATTTCCAAATGGTTGATTCACTTGTGCATTAATCCCTCTATTGGGTTGATCAACTTGGATCTTTCATTTGTGCATTTGAGGATAAAAGTGGAACATCTTATTTTCCTCTTAATCACATTTCAATATAAACTTCAATTAAATGTAAAATAGGTTTAAGGGAATTAAGGAAATTAACATTAAAACACACATCCCCTTTTTCACCCTTCACAACAAAGTGGTGATACCCCTTTTTCCAATTTCACATTAATGAAAACTCAAGTCATTAAATTTGATGTGTTTGCGATGGGTTTTTTTTTTCAAAGCGAAGGGGGGATCTCCATAGATCATTAATGTAATAAAAGGTACAAAAGAGCTCACAACTAAGCTAAAAGGAACAAAATGAACAGAATTTTTTTTTAAAAAAGGAACATAAAATACCTATTAGGGTCTATTTGAGTCGCCATGTTAAAAGTGCCCTTGACCCTTTGGTATATTTAATTCTTGCCCAATTTTCTCCTTTTCAAAAGTTTGCGTCAAAAGGTCTTTCAATGTCGGCTTTGCCTTTGAGTTAATCGCCTTAATGTTTCAAACTTGTCTTGTTGAAGTCTGCACCTTTCGGCCAAGTGTTGGTAGTTATTGATCCTTCATGAACCACTTTGAACCCCTTTGAACCTCGGTTCAAAGTAGTTCAAAGCAGTTCAATCAAATATTTTGGTCTAACGTCGGTGATTGCAGGTGGGACCCGTGCCACATCTCTACATGGCGGCGAACCACTTTGAACCTCAGTTGGAAGCAGTTCAAAGAAGTTCAAAGGAAGAAATAGCAAACTCAAAGATCGATGTGACAGCTAAGGTGACAGGTGACGCAACACGTCGGAGAAGTAATCATCAGAATTATGGTACGATCAGCCTTGAAGAGACGGTAGCCACGGGGGAATTTTGAGATGGCAATGTGAGTTAAGGCAAACGTTATCTCAGTGACGAGAGAAGTAGTGGCATTAAATGGAAAGTAATGATGCCTTAAGTGGTTTTATAAACCAAAGCAGTTGCCAGATGTCACATCGTTAGATTTACTCTACGCTAGCCTACATGTCGCATTTAATATCCATCTTTTTGGTTATATTTTAGCGAGGTGAGAATTCTTTAAATTATGTCATTTAGCTTATTTCTTTTCAGAACAAGGTTGTGGAATCTCGGCTATGAAAGATAGAGATTTTTGTTTTCCTGAGTTGACAAAGTACATGTAAACATTGAAAAGCCTCCTTTTGCTTCCTGTTTTCTGTGTGATAGTGTGTTTTCAAGGGATTGTAGTTCTTTTATTTGTTTTGGGAGGGGAAGATGAGGTCTAGCATGCATTTCTTTAGAAATACTGTGAATCTAGAGTGTAGAGCCCCGGTGATCACAAACAGTGATTTGTTGGGAGTTGAAGTAGAGAAGATGGTAGAAAATTTGAAAGTTTTTGTAGAGAAAATGCATACTCTAGTGCTCATGTCCAGTGGGTTGCTTCAAGCCATTGCTTTTCTCCCAGCTGTGATGAGTCTAGAACTAGTTCAACAGTGCATAAACCATTATGACGTCAAGTCTAAGAGTGTGTTAAATAATGAAGGGAGAAGTCTCTTGACTATAACTAGAGAGACAATAATGTCAATTTTCAAGCTTCCTAATGAGGCTTTTTCCATCTTTACCCCAACCCAGTCACTTGCTTAGTTTCAGGAAGGAAGTGACAAGAAGCGTAGTAATATTGCTCGTAAGTGGACTGAGTCAAACTATAGAGGAGGGTCCAGATTGCCCAAGATTTTGACCAAAGACCATATGAAACCTCGCATTCATGATATAATGGTTTTGTTGCACAGAGTGAAAGGGTCAGAACAAGTACTCCTTTTTGAAGACTGGATCAACCATTTCATAGAGATTATTTGGAGGGGAAGCAAAGTCTAGACTGGGTTGAAATAATCACAAGTTCATTAAGAGACCAGCTCAAATAAGCACATGCAATATAGAAGGAATTTTATATGTCCTCGTACTTGATGTATTGTCTTGCATGCACTTAAGATCTTGTCGGGATTCCCCATGAACCGTGGAGTGAAGAAATAACTATTTTTGAATATTGCCCCTTATTGAGAAGAGACAAAGTCCTAAAAGACTATAGAAGAGTTCATGATGTCTTCCTTGGAAAATTGTATTACCAACTACCTAGAACCCCAAAATAGAGGATTTCCCTAGAAGCATAGAAATTGGTTCAAAGTTACGGTAGTTTCTATATTCAGTTCCCACAGTTTACCTATGTTAGAGTTGGGGAGTTTGATGAAGAACCCCTTAAATTGCCAAGGTTCAGCTTTGACTGCTTCATTTTAGCAAAAGTTTGCAGACAGATGTTCACAGTGATAAATAATATATCCCAGAAGAAAAATGGGATTCTATGTTCCCAATTAGGCTTGGAACCATGACATGCAATAATATGATCGACGCCTCAGTAATAGGCAGTAATCTGGTGGGTTTCCACATGCAATTTTATGAACCAAGGAGAGTGTTCGACAATAAAGGTTTCGCAAGGCAGGCCCTCAACTTGAGTATCCATTCGAAACTGAACCCGCATATTGAATATTTTTGGGAAGATATTGGAGATGAAAAGGCAATTAAAGAGATGGATCATTCCAGATTATTGATTCCCCAAATCAAAACCCTGCAACTGAAGTTCAACGTAGCTAGCCTAAACGAAGATAATTCTGAAATCATTGAACCTAGCTTTGATGGTTCAAATACAGAGGGCTTTTCCAGAAGTAGACTGGAGGAGGGAAGAAGAGGAGAACATCAAATTAAGGGCTAGGTTCATTTTAGCCTACATAGATGTCTGGTTAAAAAAGAGAAAGCAAGACAGAATAGGAATTACATTTCCTAAGAAATCTAGTGCGAGTTCTGTCTGAGTTAAAATGCTTCCCTCTTGATTAATCATGTAGGTAATGTTTCTTTGTCTAAAAAGAAAGTAACCTCCTGTAGACATCCTACCGCACCCCGGACAAGGTCGAGAACATCTCAAAGTCAAGCACAAATGGCTTCTCTAGATTCCAGCTATAATGATATTGACATCAACAATGAAGATATCTCTTTGTCACCTTAACACAATAAGAAAGACCAAGAGGCATCTGTTGATAAACCTGAAGTTCAATAGGAAGACGTAACACCTGCCAAAACATCTGATAATAGGTTGGTTTCTGTAAATGTATAAAAATGGGGTAAGGAGATTGTTTGTTAATTATTGTTTGTTTTGCTTAGAGTATATTGATTTCCTTAACCCTACTTTACATTTAATTTAATTTAATTGATTGGGTATTGCAATTGTAATTAAGGAGAAGATAAGATGCTCTTTTTCTATCCTCAAATGCACAAATGGAATATCCAAGTTGATCAACCCAAAGGAAGGGCTAATGCACAAATGAATCAACTATTTGGAAAAGAGAACAAAGAAGGGGATCTTAAATTTTGTTAATTGATTAAATGTATATGTTTGATTATAGTAATTGAAAAGGATAGAAAGAAGAACCAACCTTACAAAGTTGCATATCAAAGAATGATGTTTTATGAGGTCTGTAGACTGTTTTTGGAAAATCTGACAGTTGATCCCAAACCGGAACACAGAGATGAACAAAACCCAAAAATCTTTATCCATTCTGATGGCATCTTATGAAAAAGGTTGACCTTGACACACAAATATCAACCCTGACCCAATAATGTCGACCCTGACCTGCACAGGTCCAACAGAAAATATGTTCACGTCGTCCAAAAGAAAGCTGAAAAGGGTATCCAGATCTGGTCTCAAATCTACAATTTTGAACCTGTACCTGCAAGAAAAAGAGGATTGTTTGTTGTGGGGGAGGGTTTTGCCTTAGTCAAACCCCAATTTAGGAATTAACCTTAAAATCAATAATTAAAATAAGAATGCTAGCAAGTAGTAGAATTGAATCTAACAATGAAGCTATGACATTCAATAGATATGTAATTGTAATTCAAATGTAGACAAATATGTAGATATGAAAGCACGGACTTTAGAAACTATAAACCTCCATGATTGTATGCTTGGAATCCACCTTGAAGAGATGATGAAAGAGTCTTGAGGATGCACAAAGGATCTTGAAGGAAGATCACACCATCATGATGGCTAGATCTA
>MU225219.1:638516-648850 GCA_018584345.1 Thuja plicata | reverse complement strand
TCTCTCTCTCTCTCTCTCTCTCTCTCTCTCTCTCTCTCTGTGTGTGTGTGTGTGTGTGTGTGTGTGTGTGTGTGTGTGTGTGTGTGTGTGTGTGTGTGTGTGTGTGTGTGTGTGTGTGTGTGTGTGTACTAATGTAAAAGCTAGTCATTATTTTCATGCAGGCATGTCACATAATGCACATTCATTGGTGTCCACTTGGTTGTCAAAGTATCATTAGAAACTTCCATATAATAACATCCTTCATATAGAGGAATTGAGTGTTCACTACTGGTTGAAAGAAAATATGGTCAACATAATTAATAAAACTAGACCAAAAACTAATCAAAACAATTTGATAATTATGTTGTATACTTTGACATCCTTTATAGAACCAAGGTGACAATGAGCTTAGACCTAAAATTTCATATTCTACATGTTGAGATTACAAATTTCTATCACTAATCAATTTCTTTATACCACAAGCTTCAAGATCTTTACCTTGTTGGATGTATCTGGAAGGTCATTGTTATGCCAGCAGTGACCATTCAAAAGCACAACATATCTAATCAACTCAATATGAAGTTCATGAGATTCCTTAAGGGACAATTGATAATTAGCTATCATATGGGACTATTTGAAGAATGGTTGCATGCTTTTATTTCCTTTATTTCATTTCAAGGTTGATTCCAAACATGGTTTCACTGAGGCAAACCCTTTTATCCAAACTTCTTCCTTGTTTTCTATGTGTAGGTACATGCGACGCAACTATTAGAACTATTCTAGAAATTTCTGGACCTGTTCAGAGTGACTGTGAAAGTTTCAAGCAAAAACATTGGGAACATAGCAAAAATCTTCAAAGTGTACCCAGGAACAAAACACCTAATTCATTCTATACCTTGCAAAATTACTTCAAATTGAAGTTTCAAGTTAGTATGGTCTTCTAGATCTCGCAAAATTCATTACAATTGTTTATTTTCTTTTTTTCAATTTGTACCTCTTGAATCTTCTTAATTTTTGTTATTTAGCCTTCTATTTTGCATCATCATTCATTCAAAATTCCTAATCAATGAAGGATCATTGACTCACTAAGAGCTTAAGTTTCACTTGATCCTATTGAGACATCTTCCTTCCAAGTGTGCATTAGGAAAAGGGGAGCAATCCACATTGTTAACCTTTTCTTATTATACAAACTCAATACATGTTTTAGTCTCAAGGGCAAGGTAACTCATTGCTCATGATTTGGACTTGCAGACTAAGGGCCGCCAACTTAGGGCAAGATACATTACACTTTTAGGATGAGATACATGATCCTAGGGAAATATACAAAAGAACTTGTAGATTGCTCCAGGACAAGATACATATATGCACAAGTTTCCAAAAGAACTCACTATCTTCCAGTGGGCATAGAGATATGATGGATTGAAATGAATTGGATCTCCTAATCATGAAACTATCCTCAACCATTTATTCAACCAGCTAATACCATGGAAAAAAACAACACACACAAATTTGTTAGCTCAAAACTTTGTCATACTGAAAAATATGATCATCAACATGCATTACAAATTGGTATTCACACTTTTTCTTCACCACAACTATCTCCACACCATTCATAATCAATCCACACATAATATCAAACATAAAATAAGCATAAATTTACATAATATTAGCCACCATGTGCAACTTTGCTAAAAGCAATCTACTCCAAGACATGAAGGGGACCAAAATATCTTACAATATTTCTTCCCAAGTTTATTCCAACAAACTGCACACAATAAAACATCCTCCAAACTTAGCATCAAACATTTTGTGTAGATAAGCAATACAATATGTTAACCAGATGTCCCCAAAATATTGTCCAATGCACATAAATTAATGTGGATCCTCACACACCATGATAAGACCCTTAACAAAACCTTAAATTGAATTCTAATGCACATCCGAACTAAAATAGCATGATCCTATTAAGATAATAAACTAAGTCTTCCTAGAGCCAACACCAACAATAATTCCCTACAACAAAACAACATAGCTTCACTTATGAAGCGAACCAAGACATGAATTTTGAAGTGGAACACTACACAAATAATCTGAATACATCCTCCAAGCTAAAACACTTAAAACAACATTGCAAAGTATTCGCCAGAACAAAAGCCTCATTGTTAGCAAACTGCAAAAGGCAACTTAGACAAATAAACTATTGAGGAACTAAATAATAATAATACAACATCTACAAAACATAGACATTAAGTCTATAAATACAAGACATTATCTTCAAATGTGAAGGAATACAGAGGAATGAAAAGCATTCTCCCATAAAGACTTTAAATAATCTTTCCTGCATATTCAAGCTTCCAATACTACCTTTTCGAATAAACACCAACTTACTCAATGTCACTACCAAAGATCATATGAAACTCTAGACACTCATCTTTTGACCTTTATCAATCACCATGCACATTAGGCATCAATCTACTCAAATCAGATTGACATCAATGTATACAATAGGTTGATATCAATGACAACCCCAAAGTCATATTGCAAACAATCTCCCCATTTTTCATTGATGAAAACACCAACAACAAACACAACTAACAACTTCAACTTCCTCTTAATGTTCTCCTTTGACATTAATACAAACAAGTTTGACATCAATGACAACATAATGCAAACAGTCAACAATTCCCCCCTTTGTCATTTATAATAACACTTGTATCACCAATTAGCAACTAACTCTGCAACTATAACTCTCTTCCAACTATATTGTTTTCCCCCTTTGACATAAAAAATAAAGAGCACAATTTTTAAAACATCTAAATAGCTCACCCCCTTTTGGGTACATCTCTAATAGTTGCACCACTCCCTCTATAAGGGATACCTCCTCTAAAACACATTTCCTACAACCACAAAACCACAACCTCTAGTGCTCCCCCAAGAGCAATCACCACATAAATCTAGGAGACAAAAGATAGACTTTGAATCTCCCCCTAGAAATGTTCACCACTTCTATACATCTAGTTTGAAGTAGGAGGGGCAATAATCCTAAACCAAAGATACACAAAGGTATCATTTGATAGTGCCAAGTGGTGAATTTAATTTGTAATCTTATCCTTTGTAGGCACATATTCCAATATAAATAACTTCTTTGTGACCTTCTCTCTTAGGAATTGGTACCATATAGAAATATTTGTAGTCCTTGAATGCATCACCCAATTCTTTGAAATGTTAATTGCATTTGTATTCAACCACACATAAGAATTGCTTAATCATGCATGACCTTAAAATATTTGAGATTCTACTTCATCCACATCATTTTAGTGCAACAAGATGTTGGTGTAATATATTTAGATTTTTCTATAGATAATGAAACTAAATCTTACTTCTTTCGCAACTAGGGGACTATTCTATCTCCCGAGGAAAAAATACCATCACTTGTACTTGTATCATCAACAAGTTCGACCCAATCAATATCTGTATAGGATTTTAAAAAGAAATCATCGTTCCTTTTATTACAAAAACTAAAATATACAGTCCCTTTCAAGTATTTAAATATTCTTTTTACTGCCTTATCATCATATTTCTTTGGATTATCTTGATACTTGGCAACCAAACAAATTACATGCATAATATCTAGTCTTAAAGCAATCAATCACAACAATCGACCAATCATATCTCTATAAATATTCTAATCCAATTTTGGTGATTCACCATCCTTGCTTAAATGACAATTAGTAATCATGAGATTTCAAACTGGTTTATATTCCACCATACCCAAATTATTCAACATATCTTTCATATACTTGGTCTGAGAAATGAAAATACCATCTTTCATTTGAGTAACTGGAAGACCAAGAAAGAATGGCATCTCTTCAATCATTGACATCTTAAATTCCTTCTACATTTATTCTATGATTTTTTTACATACTTCATCATCTCCTCCAAAAATGTTATGATCAACATATACATCTATTATCTTTATTTCAACCTTGAAATAAAGATCACTATCTGCAATACCTTTCTTGAAGTTCTGTTGCAACAAATACCCACACAACCTTGCATACCAAGCTCTGGCAGCTTGCTTGGGTCCATAAAGGGCCTTCTTGAGTCTGTAGACCATATCCAAATATTTATATAGCTAACATCCATCCAGTCATTCAATGTAAACCTCTTCTTCAAGTTCTCCATTCAATAATGTTGACTTAACATCCATCTAATATATCTTAAAGTTTTTGTAAGTGACCAATATAAGAAACATGTTTATTGTTAGAATGAATTTAGAATAACTGAGAGGGGGGGTGAATCAGTTATCCTTAGGTCTAGATGTACCAATTTAAACTTTATACCACTTTGAACAACTCAGATCTGCTCGACAAAAATAGCATAAATCAACAACATACATATGTAGTTTACTGTTCAAATGTAATCAGCTTGTAGAAACTTAATAGTAAAACACAACATAAAAATTCACACAAGTTGACACCATGATTTAACATGGAAACCCAATTTGGGAAAAACCACCAGTAACATGCTACCAAATTTTGACCCTTCTGAAGTGAGCTCTATTAGGAGCCAACCCTGTTAAAGGTTTACAAAACACACTGTTAAATGTGACCTAGTTAAAGGATTTAATCACCCTGTCAGGAGTGGCCTTGTTAGAGGACTTAGAACATTCCAACTGAATGTCACCTTGCTCAAAGGATTTATACAATGACTGTTAGGTCAAAAGGACTTTAACTGATACAATGGTTAAAAAGTAATCAGTAGGTGTGATTTGATACATACAAATTACTTTTCAAATCCAGATCCGATTCAACTCTAATGCTAATTCACTGAGTGACCTCCATTATTTTTTCAATCTCCAGATCTGCTTGGAAATCCATCAAGCAATCACTCTCGCAACTCTTTGCTTCTCTGCTCAGCCTTCTCTACTAGATCAAGCCAATCAGTCAATTAACAATGCAATCCTCTTGCATACACTGTTCACATTACTTCATATCTCTGAATAACCCCTTGAGGTTATCTTATACCACTTCATCTAGGTAAAATAAATCTTTGCCGCTTAATCAAGATCATAGATCTTAGGTTAGGTCAGATCCAACAGATCTTTCCATCTTTACATTTAATTTACTTCTCCAAAGAAATCACTAATTAAATCTTAGATCCATGCATTAATTGCAGTTATCCATGCATTTAAATAGTGTGGACCAATTGTTCTTATCCTCAATTAACTTTACATATCCCAATAAATTCAATTATGTTGGCCAGAGATCTCAAATCTCAATAATTACCAAAATATTGATGCTCGACCAATACTGTGTTCTTCCGCTCGATCGTCACTGATTTCCTCGGCAATTTAATAGCGCTCAGTCATCACAAAATTCACTCGACATAAAATCTTCTCAGTAAAAAGTCATCAAAAGATAAACAACACATTACTTTGCCAATGTGCCAACTGATCAAGTACCCTTGTGATTTCCCATAACTCAACCATTTCACTTGGTCTTCTTGTTATTATTTCCTTCAAATCTTCTTCATCAATCAATAGATATGGTACTCAAACAGATAGCAATAGTCTCACTAGTTAAGGTTTGACATTAATGAAAAAATAAAAATTGTTTATATTGTGGCTTTCCAACAATCTCCCTCTTTGGCATTGATGGCAAGACTAAAATTTAAAACAATTTTCCAACCATAGTTACCATACAATCCAAAAAGTATGCCTATGTTCCTTGATATGAACAAATCTTCATTAATGTCTTTAGCTTCATTATGATTCTCATCTTGTAAAACATTTCTCCCTTTGTGTCTATAATCACACTTAAATCATTATGTTTATGTTCATTTGTAGACTCCCTCTTTCAATAATCTCTCCCACTTTTCATTTCTCTAGTAAACTCAGTAGCCTCTTTTTTAGTAATCTCTCCCTCTTTGAAAACAATGTCAAAGACGTTGACATCTTCATCATGCAGATTATTCTATTCTAAACTCTATATCATGTTGTTCCTGTCATCTTGCTTATGACTAATCCTCTTTTATGTCCTTGTCTGTCTTTCACAACTTTAGGCAGCACCCTAAAGTGTGACTGTCTGTGCATCAATGTGTCAAATATTCTAAATATAACATTTGATCCAACAGGACTATTCTGAACTAATTAGCCTCAATTAGGGGAATCATCCCTAATTTACCTCGCAGATACTGATGAGCATCCTTGGGTAGTGCTTTTGTAAATATGTCTGCTAATTGTTCCTTAGTATGCACATGTTCCAGTCTCACTTCCTTGTGTTGAACTAGCTCCCTCAAGTAATGATACTTGATAGCTATATGCTTTGTTTTAGAGTGCATTACAGGGTTCTTAGAAATATTAATGGTACTCGTGTTATCACAATATATAACAACTGGTTCTGTGATCTCCTCTTTCATACCTTTCAGTAGTATCTTCAACCACACAATATTAGAACAATTAACTATTGCTGCCACATACTCGGCTTCAGCTGTAGATTGTGAGGTGCAATTTTGTTTCTTGCTTGTCCATTAAACCAATCTTTTTCCTAAAAGAAATGCACCACCTGTGGTGCTTTTTCTATCATCCCAATTTCCGGCCCAATCAAAATCTGTATAGACTCTGAGTTCAAACTTGTCATTCTTTTTGTAATACAGACCATAATCCTCTGTACCCTTCAAATATCTCAAAATTCTTTTTACTACCATCATATGTGTCTCCTTGGGATTGGCAGAAAATCTTGCAACAATTCCAACAACCAGTGCAATATCAGGTCCGCTGTGCACAACATATTGCAACTTTCCAATCATTAACCTATAAAGGGTTTGATTTACTTCTTTTGTATCATCATTTTTTGTTAACTTCTATCTAGTAGCCATGGGCGTACTCACTGGTTTTGAATCTTCCATTCCAAAAGTTTTTAGTATCTCCTTGACATATTTTGATTGAGTAATGTAGATACCATTCATAATTTGATATATTTGTAAGCCAACAAATTTTTTTATCTCACCAAACATAGACATCTCAAATTTAGTTTGCATCTCTTTTGCAAATGTGTGGCATAACACATTTTGTCCACTAAATATAATGTCATCAACAAAAATTTCAGCCAATAAAGTACCTTTACTTAGCTCTGTCTTCAAATACAGATTTATGTTGTCATTGGTTCTTGCAAATCCAATCTTTATCAAATAATTGTGCAATCTCTCATACCATGCTCTAGGTTCTTGCTCCAGTCCATATAGTTCCTTGTGTAGCCTGCAAACCATGTTCTTCTTTCTTAGTTCAAAAAATCCATCAGCTTGTTCAATGTATACTTCTCCTTCTAATATCTCATTTAGAAATGCTGACTTTACATCCATTTGATAAACTTTAAAACCTTTGTAGATTGCATATGCAAGTAAGGTTCCTACTCCTTCCAATCTTGCAACTAGGGAAAATTTTTCTCCATAATCAATTCCTTCCTCTTGTGCATAACCCTTGCATACCGGTCTAGCTTTGGTTCTTTTTACCTCTCCATGTTCATTCAGCTTATTTCTGAATACCCACTTAGTACCAATTACATTTTTTTTATTCAACCTAGGTACAAGTGTCCAAGTCTTGTTCTTTTCAATCTGTTCAATATCTTCATTCATGGCTTGTATCCAGTCTTCATTGTCTACGACATTTTTTACTGTTTTAGGCTCAAAATCACATGACAAGCATGTATCTTCTCTCAACTTGCTTCTTGTCATAACTGCATAATTCTTTGATCCTATGATTTGATCAGCTTTATGGTGCCTCCTTACATACTTTTCTAGAGTAGGTTCTTTTTCTGCTTCAAATTGATCATTCACATTCAATTTAGGTTGATTATGTGACTCGACATCTCCATCAAATAGCTCGGCAATTACCTCCTGTTGCCCGACAACTTCATTTTGTGATTCGACATGTGCTAGTTGTTGCTCGACAACTTCTTTCTCAGGTTCAGGTAATTCATTAGAATCTTCCTCATCCAGATAGACAAATGATTTATAACTTTCAGGTTCCTATGTGCTTTCAGCTTCATTTCTTTATGCATATTCATCAATTCTAACATTAGCACTTTTCACAATTTTATTAGTGTTAGAATTCAAACACTTGTATGATTTACTTTTAGTTGAATAATCAAGAAATATGCCTTCCCCACCTTTACCATAAAGTTTTCCATTTCTGTTATCCTTCAATATGAAACATTTACTTCCAAAAACTTTAAAATAGCTTACACTAGGTGCATACCCATACCATAGCTCATAAGGTGTAGCATTAGTACCTTTTTTTACTTGTACTATGTTAAGCGTATAAACTGTTGTACTTATAGCTTCTCTCCAATATTTATGTGCAACATTTTTCTCCATCATTAGTGTTCTAGCACAATCCATGATAGATCTATTTCTCCTTTCAGCAATATCATTCTGTGGTGGTGTCCTAGGTGCGGACATATGTCTTTTTATCCCTCGGTCATTACAGAACCTTTTAAACTCATTAGAAATAAAACTGTCTCCTCTGTCAGATCTTAAACATTTCATACTTTTACCTGTCTCCTTTTCAACTTTTGCCAAGTACCACTTAAATAACTGGAATGCATAAATTTTTTCTTTAAGAAACATAACAGTCATCATTCTTGAGTAATCATCAACAAATAAAATAAAGTATCTATCTCCACAGTAACTTTTCTCACCAATAGGTCCATAAAGGTCCGTATGAACCAATTCCAGAATGTCCTCAGAAGTATGAGTTTTGCTCTTGAAACTAGATTTAGTCATTTTTCCTAATTGACATTGCTTACACATTGCATTTTCAGGTTTCTTTAACTTAGGCAGCCCTCTAACCTTTTTCAATTTGCTTATGTTTACCAAGTTATCAAAGTTGACATGACAGAACCTTTTATGCCATAACCAAACATCATTATATTGTGAAAACAAGCATGTATCATTGGCTAAATCCATATAGAACAAGTTACCTTTTGTTTGATCTCCACTTCCAACTAGTTCTCCATTGGCATCATAGATCTTTGCCTTCTTGTGATGGAATTCAACTCTGTAACCAGAAGTATTCAGCTATGCAACACTCAATAAATTATAGTTAAGATCATCAACCCAATATACATTATCACATCTGATCTTGTTAGTCAAGTTAATTGATCCTTTCCCTTTAACAAGACATGGTGCATCATTACCAAATTTAACATACCCACATTTACACTGATCTAAGGTTTCAAATTTATCTTTATCACCGGTCATGTGATGTGAACAACCACTGTCAATAATCCAACGGTCACCTTTACTCATATAGGAAATTAGTGTAGTTTTCTCATCATCATAAGAATCATATTTCATAGCAACATACATAAATTCTATATCATTTTCATCAGAATTGTCAAATTCACTTTCAAAAGCCTCTTCAGCTATATGACAAGATTTCTTACCTTTATCTTTGTAATCCTTATACTTTTTGAAGTCTCAGTCATCCTTTATGTCTTTGTACTTGTTGTCTCTTCTTTCATCTTTGTCATTCTTATCAGGACATCTTGCAGCAATATGACCAACTTTGTTACATGAAAAAAAAATGATAGGAAGTTTACCTTTGAATTTTCCTTTTCCTCTAGATAGTCTTCTTGCCATGAGTGTCTCAAGTTCTTCTAGATCATCATCTATAGTGTCGCTATCATTGTTCACACATTTCTTTCCTTTATTTGATTTGTTAAGGACCATCAGGGACTTGAATGCAAATTCAATAGCTTGTGGAGTGTAGTTATCAAAATTTGACATTTCAAATGTAGTAAGTCTTCCTACCAGACCTTCCAAAGTCAAATTATTATTAGGTGTACATCTCAATTCTTGAATTGTAGATACTCTAATAGCATATACAAGAAGAAGTGTTCTTAGTACCTTTCTCATAATGGTATTATCATCAATGGTTCCCTTAGCTCCTCTAATAGCATTTACAACTTCCTTTATCCTACCATAATATTGAACTATATTTTATCCTTCTTGCATTTTCATTTCATCAAACTTACCTCTTAAACTTTTAGATTTGGCTCTCAACACATTTGTATCACCTCCATAGATGGTTGCTTGGGCATCCCACATCTGCTTTGCATTTGTATAGTTCTTTATGTCTTAAAACCCATGATAGTTTAGGGATGATGCAATCTCCAACATTGTTTGATTGTGTTCCTGCTTTTCTCTTAACTGTGCAGCTGTGGCAGGTGTAGTGGGGGCTACATAATCATGTTCAACATAGTGCTTAGCAGAATCACCAATACCAGCCAGATGCAATTTCATCAAACTCTACCATGTAGGGAAATTATCTTTGTTCAACTTTGGTACCTCCT
>MU225219.1:625073-638421 GCA_018584345.1 Thuja plicata | reverse complement strand
GGGGGGGGGGGGGGTGAATCAGTTATCCTCAGGTCTAGATGTACCAATTTAAACTTTATACCACTTTAAACAACTCAGATATGCTCGACAACAATAGCATAAATCAACAACATACATATGCAGTTTACTATTCAAATGTAATCAGCTTGTAGAAACTTAATAGTAAAACACAACATAAACATTCACACAAGTTGTCACCATGATTTAACATAGAAACCCAATTTGGGAAAAACCACCAGTAACATGCTACCAAATTTTGACTCTTCTGAAGTGAGCTCTGTTAGGAGCCAACCATGTTAAAGGTTTACAAAACACACTTTTAAATGTGACCTAGTTAAAGGATTTAATCACCCTATCAAAAGTGACCTTGTTAGAGGACTTAGAACATTCCAAATGAATGTCACCTTGCTCAAAGGATTTATACAATGACTGTTAGTTCAACCTGGTTAAAGGAGTTTAACTGATACAATGGTTAAAAAGTAATCAGTAGGTGTGATCTGATACATAAAACTTACTTTGCAAATCCATATCCAATTCAACTCTAATGCTAATTCATTGGGTGGCCTCCATTCTCTTTTCAATCTCTAGATTTGCTTGGAAATCCATCAAGCAATCACTCTTGCAACTCTCTACTTCTTTGCTCAGCCTTCTCTGCTAGATCAAGCTAATCAGTCAATTAATCATGCAATCCTCTTGCATACACTTTTCACATTACTTCATGTCTCTGAATAACCCCCTAAGGTTATCTTATACCTCTTCATCTAGGTAAAATAAATCTTTGCCGCTTAATCAAGATCATAGATCTTAGGTTAGGTCAAATCCAACGGATCTTTCCATCTTTACATTTAATTTACTTCTCCAAAGCAATCACTAATTAAATCTTGGATCCATGCATTAATTACAGTTATCTGTGCATTTAAATAGTGTGGACCAATCGTGCTTATCCTCAATTAACTTTACATATCCCAATAAATTCAATTATGTCAGCCAGAGATCTCAAATCTCAACAATTACCAAAATACTGACGCTCGGCCAACACTGTGTTCTTCTGCTCAGTCGTCATTGGTTTCCTCGACAATTTAATGGTGCTCGGTCATCACAAACTTTGCTCGGCATAAAATGCTCTCAGTAAAATGTCATCAAAAGATAAAAAACACATTACTTTTCCAATGTGCCAACTGATCAAGTACTCTTGTGATTTCTCATAACTCAACCATTTCACTTGGTCTTCTTGTTATTCTTGCCTTCAAATCTTCTTCATCAATCAATAGATATGGCACTCAAACATATAGCAATAGTCTCACCAGTTAAGGTTTGACATCAATGAAAAACCAACAATTGTTTATATTTGTGGCTTTCCAACATTTTATAACCTCCATCCTAGCTACCAAAGAAAAAGTCTCTTCAAATTCTATACCTTCAACTTGTTAATAGCCTTTATAGACCAAACTTTCCTTATTTCTTGTAACTTCACCCTCCTCATTCAATTTGTTCTAAAACACCCACTTTGTTCTTATCTCATTCTTATTCACCGGTCTAGGCACCAATTCCCATGTTGTATTCTTTTCTATCTGATTCAATTCTTCTTCCCTTTCTTTCATCCATCCATCATCTTTTCTTAACTATGGAAGCGTATTTGGCTCCACCTTAGATAAGAAATATAAATTTCTTGTTCACTTGCCTAGGCAAGTCTTATTCTTGTATAAAGTCCTTTCTCTTCTACATCTGATTCTTCTTTATCTTTCAAAGCATTTTCTTCTTCAGTAGAGTGGGTATCTTCAATTTCAACCTTGGGTTCTCAAGAAACTTGATCTCATTCTTCATTTATTCTAACATTTATGCTTTCCACAATCCTCTTCAACCTCTCGTTGTAACACTAGTATGCCATTGTAATGCCCAAATTTAAAACATTATATTGGGCATTACACAACCTATTTATCCTATCCAAACTTGATTAATTAGAAAATATTTTTTTTAACAATGATATACTACATTAGTTAAAGCAGCGTAGAGTGATTCTACTTGTTATATCATTTAACTAGAATCTGAAATGACAATAAATCTACTTAGAACAATACAGTTTATTACAATGTTCAAATAACAAACATGACTTGCAACTGCGTACTTGATCTACTCATTCTTGTTTCTAAATTGTGTTTGTATTTCTTATACTTGTATTTGCACACATGGCTACACATTTATATACATAATAAAAGATCCAATGATGTTAGATACACGGTCATAAAAATATTCCCACAACAATCTACTAGACAAATAAATAATAAGGTGGTTTCATATGGAGTTTGTAAGAGAGGAGTGTGCATGCCATTGATAAAGGGTAAACCAAATCTTATTTTAATTCACAAAAGGACAAGTTCTAAGGGCCAAACCTAAGTATTGGGGGCTCATCACTGATGGCCTTGCCTACGTAAATGCAGAGACTTCATACTTCAAAATTTAATTTAATATTTTAAGAAATAGTAGAAGTCTGTACGCAACCCTTTCTAGGGTTCATCTCCTTAGACAATTAATCATTGGCCGCCACCCACATAGGTGGAATAGAGTCAAAATCCTAGCTAGAGAGATAGTATGCAAAAAAAGAGTCCAAGTATATTTTTTTGAGGTTAAATTAAAAGTGATTATTCCCACATTTACTTGATACCTAAATCCATCTCTCACCAACAACTCAATCACAACCCCAATTTCCTAAGTCTAGGGTGTAATAACGATATTGAGTCAATGATTTTCACTATAAATACATATAGGACCTCTCAAGAGTATTTTAAGAGAAAATAGATGATACACACAATCCTCTCATGCAACCAATAATAAACTGCATAAGTAGGAACCAACTATTATCAAGAAGGTACAACATTATTGAGATCACTCAAATATCATCCCAAAAGACTAAATTTAATTAACCATCCTTACATTAGTCTCATAATGTCTTTATTCTTATCATATACTCAAGGATAAATACTCAATATTAAAATAAAATCACATTGCTAAATATTAATGAGTTTTGTGCATATAAATGTATACATGTTATGTATTAAAACTCATTTGATTTCATCACAAAAGAGACAACAACCACTTATGATTCAAAAATACTATTTAAAAGAAAATGATTAACCTTGCCTACATCACAACCTTTAAGGTTAGTCTACACAATTATATTGGATTAATCTTATGGAAAGGTAAGTGTTGAGAGGGGAGGGGTGAATCAGTACTTCAAAACTTTTAACTACTATTCATTCCTTTTCACCGAATTGAATATCATTCATACAAACATTGAAAAGCATAAAACATAAATTAGAAAACTATGACACATAACACCATGATTTTTGGTCACGCAGAAATCCTTGGTTAAAGGAAAAAACCGCGGTGGGGATGGCACACACAATCCTTCACTTCTACAGAATAAAGGTTGCTCGGTTAGAGGTACAATGTTAGCTACTTCTGGTAGCTTACCCTGTTAGGAGTATTATACTTGGTCAAGAGTACAAAAGACTTATTCAGTCTACCTAGTTAGAGGATTTTACAATCTCTCAGCTAAGAGATGTACCCAGTTAGAGGATTTACAAAATAAGAGCTGTTAGGGCCTACCCACTGAATGAGATTTCTAATCTCCTGATTATTACAAAAACTATTACAAAAATTTCAGCAAGTATGCATCAACCATAATGTTGTTTAGACTCATTATGCACTACAAGTGCATTACCTCTTTCTGCACTTGGTAACTTATCTTTTCTGCACCCTATATCTTCTTCATTTTATCTTTAGTGTTGTCGCTATAACTACTTCTTTCTTCTCTGTAATATTTTCCCTCTCTCTATGTAATGTTCAACATCCCCTACCATCTTTATCTTTTATACATTTTATATGATCTTAAGGCAGTTAACCTAATTAGATCCTTCTCCTTCTGCGGTGGAGGTAAGATAGTGCAAGGTTGGTTTCATTCCCAATGCATTTATTATTCTTGAATATCATTGGTTGAATTGCCTCATGATCATGTGCAATCATATTGGTGCAATCCCAATGTTCAACCTAACTTCTATCTTGAATACCATGAAATTTTTCTTGCTCGGTGTCCATGTTCAGTGTATTCAAATTTGAATTGTTATTTCAGCTCTGGTGTGTTTGGTAATGTGCTTTAATCTTTCTTAGTGACATAAACATATGATTGGTAACTAACTCTACTCGGTGACTAACTTTTCTCTATGTCTCAATGACTAACTCTGCTCGATAATCATTCTCTGCTTAACTCGGTAACATGCTCTTATTAGGTGCTTGGTGTCATTTATGTACTCTACTTTACCAAATGTCTTCCTTAGTCTATTCTTCTCTTTACCGATTGTCTTCATTGACTATTATGACTTTGACAAAACTAATGGCAACAAACTAGCTCGTAGGAGTATCAATCTCCCCCTTTGGCATTAGTTGGCATTTTGACAAAAACTTCAAAGTCATCAAAATTTTGTGTAACTCCCCCTATACACATGCTTATATCTCCCTTACCATTATATCTCCCTTTATACTATATTATCCCCTTATGTGCAATATTAATACATACTATATTATCCCCCTTTTTTGAAAATATGCCATAATAAAAATTGCTTAGGGGTCGGTAGGATATATGATACCTTATAAAAAAATGTGAGTGTACTATTGGAGTTGATGAAAAACACAAACCCATAGCTCCCAAGAATCACCTGCATGCAAACACTTGTCACAAAAAGAGAGAAGCAAAAGCTATGAAGGCCAAAAACAACAAATCTATGAAAGAGGAAACATCCTCAATTGATTGAATAATAATGGAATGAAATTACAAAAGAATTTTTAATTACAAAGTGATTAATCCTAATAAAGGAGATCAAAACCCTAAGAAGGGTGGAGAAACCTAGGTTGCATGAATAATTAATAAAGAATTAATTATTGCATGCCTAAACTTTAGCTTAAGTAAACTAGAGATAAAAAGGTGACTTAATAATTAAATCAACAATGATTTAATTAATAAGTGAATAAGGTTTCTTAATAATAAAATCAATAATGATTTAATTAATAATTGAAAATACCTTTTTACTCTAACACCCCCCTTAAGATAAACTTAGGGAGAAGCTAAAAACCTAAAAACAACTACTGAAAGCAGAAAGTTGATCTCGACAACAAGGCCTAATCAGGTACCCCAAGTACAAAAAATCTCTTTAAAGAGGAGAAAAAGGAGAAAACCCAGTGGGAAAAACCCCTCTCTAAAAAGAGATTAAGAATAGTGAAGGACTAAATAAGCCTCCAACTAGAGAATGTCCCAAAAGATAGGAACAAAGGAAGAACACGAAGAACATCACAGAAACATGAAGCCGCAAACAATGTCGAAGAATAATTGTTGGAACCTCCACTATAATAGAAAATGATCAGGCAGAGAAGGCTATAAACAAATCCTAAAGAGATGATCAATCAAAGATGGAAGGATGCCTCCAAAACAAGAATGAAAGAGTGTCCATATGGTAAATGATCCATCTCACCAAAATGCATAGGTGCCTAGCCACTACATCTACCTAGTACGTAGGAACAAATAATGAATACATAGATCACTCCATCGAACCACAGAAGCATTAGAACCAATAGGAGATACCCCCCCATAATGCTGAGCACAGAGAGGTATGATAGGTACATTGAACCAGATTGCCAAGAAAAACTGCATGATGAAGAACATACAAACACATATAAAGATGGTGTCATGGCAGGATCACTCTCTTGACAAACATCACAAGGCTAATGTCGTGGAAGGAACACTCACTTGAAAAAGGTAGATGGAAAACAAAGCAAACATCAAACCCCCCATGACATTTTATAACATAGTGCGAGTACAATCAAGCACAAAATGTGCAGGATCCCAAACATGCATCAAATGACACTTTATTTCAGTGCATTTGCAAAAATAGAAATGTGATAGAAATAGATGTCTACAGTATCTAGGAATGACATAAATCTATAGAAACATGAATAACATCTAAAAAGAAGTCATCCCGTGCACATAAAATGATCCTAGGACCTGAAATATCCAAGATATCCACCATATTGCAAAAATGCAAAAAACTAAATAAAAAATACCTGGAGCAGAATCTGGGTGTGGGACCCATAAAATAAGATAGAGCACTGGACCAACATTCCAACGTCATGTGAAAGTCAAAAAATAGAGTTTAGATGAGCAAGATATGGCTCCCGGAGTGCAAATAAGAACCCTGACTTTGATTGGAAAAAACCCTAAAAGATGCCAAAACCAAAAAATCTAACCTCCAGATTTGGATAGAGCTCGAAAAGAGATTTTTGACAATATAAGATAGGTCAAAATCCACTATCGTATGTGCAATATATGAGAAAAAAACCACAAGGTGCTCATTATGAAGAAAGGGCAAGTTGTATGATGGGTTGGTGGCAGTCAAATTTAACCCAGATCTTAGACATGTGACTGCTGACATTAGCGGCATGGAAACTAAGGCTTCTTGAAAGTTGATGCATTTTTTTCCTTGAAAAGCATGCCAAGGTTGTGCATGCAAAAAAGAGGGCCTAGATTTCATGAAAATGAGGGCTTTGGGGACTTTTGGATGCAATTGTCAGGTTGGTTTGTTCCCACAGTTTTCTGACAAATATATCCACCCCAAATCCACACAACTTTTCACAAAAAACCTCGCAAGAAACCATATTTGAAGGGCAAGACCAAAAAATTCTCATGAAGAGAACATGGGCATGAAAGGGAAGAGCTCTAATACCATATTGGAGTGGATGAAAAACACAAACCTGCAGCTCCCAAGAATCACCTGCATGCAAACACCTATCACAGAAAGAGAAGCAAAAGCTATGGACGCCAAAAACAACAAATCTGTGAAAGAGGAAACATCCTCAATTGATTCAATAATAATGGAATGAAATTAAAAAATAATTTTTAATTACAAATTGATCAATCCTAATAAAGGAGATCAAAACCCTAAGAAGGGTGGAGAAACCTAGGTTGCATGAATAATTAATTATTGCATGCCTAAAGTTTAGCTTAAGTAAACTAGAGATAAAAAGGTGACTTAATAATTAAATCAATAATGATTTAATTAATAAGTGAATAAGGTGTCTTAATAATTAAATCAATAATGATTTAATTAATAAGTGAAAATACCTTTTTACTCTAACACGTACTTCTTCTATACATTAGCTAGGGATGACTCCCATGCATCTTTGAGTGTTTGAAGTATAACAAGTTGAGTAGTAACATTAGATACCATTCCAATGATGGTGTCAAGTGAACTACCATTGGGGCTATTGACCAACTCTTTGGCCTTCTTCAAATGCCTTTGCATGGATTCCATGTGGGGAATCAAAAGTGCGTGTAGTTCTAGAAGTTCCATCCTTCTCTTATTCTCTTCTTGTCATAGTTCTTGCTACATCCTCATCAGGTGTTTCAACCTCGAGTAATATACTTGTAAAGAGCCAGGCTCAATAGAAACAACTTTCAGCTACTCAGTCTCAACATACTCATCTTTCTTCTTGATATCCTTGATAAAGTATGAGATAGAACAAAATTTCTAAAATATTGGAAGTATATAAGACAACTTAGTCTCAATCTCTGTAGATGCCTCAGAAAGTGATACCTTGTCAACTACAATGTTGTCTAGAATGGATTCAAACATTTTTAGTTCCATCTTCCTAGAATGAATCTTCATCATGTAGTCAATAGTGTCTTGATTTGGATTTTGGACTTGCTCCACTAGTCCTTCTACATGATGAATGATGTCTTCTATTTCATCAATGGTGGCATCTAGGATATTGTCATGTAAGACATTCTTTACGCTTTCCAATACATCAGTCTTCTTCCTCTTCTAAAGTATTTTTTTTTGCATTGCCTTAAGTTTCACTAGCTTAGCATACTCGGTCATTTCATCATAGTCCATAGTAGATAGGTCGACAATTAGTAAAATGATTGGCTGACTCAAATCTACATGTTTCCTCTTGTTTGCTATCTTATTTGGTGAATGTGATGCCTTTAGTGCATCAAATGTTATCTCTATTGTACATGTTCTAGCTCTTTTCTCTTCTTGTTTTCTTTCTTCCTTCTTCGCTTCATCTTTCCTTTCTGCTTTCTTTTCTCCTAGTGTGTCCTATTTCTACTCATTTTTATGCTTCTCGGCTTCTTTTGTTCATTTTTTTCATTTGGTTCTTCTTTGTCGGGCTCTTGGTGTTGTGCAATGGACTCGGTTGGGGGAACCAATTCAGTGTTCAATCATGCTTCTTCCTCAGTAGTTGTATCCTTCTCAGTGTTCTTGTCTTTCTCAACTTCATCTTCCTTTTCTTTCTTTGTTTCCTTTTCCTTCCCTATTTCCTTTTGTTGGTCAGTTTCTACATGATCTGTATCCATAGCAATTGGATCATTATCACCTTGAGTTGTGTGATAATCTAGTACTTGTTCCAATATAGGTTGTAGAGTAGTAGCTTTATCATTGATGTTCATTTGTTCTGTATTGATGTCCTCAGTTGCCATAACATTCTCATCTTGTGATGTATCATCTTCGGGATCTTTGTCTGTAATATCCTCAATAACAATTTCATCAATGTTAATTGTTAGATCAATAGGATTATTCTTACCTTGATCATCTTCAGAAACTTCATTGGTTATGTTCTCCTTTTCTTGTTTAGCTTGAGATTTAGGCTCTTTGATGTTGAATATCTCTCTCCATTTTGCACCAGTTTCTAATTGTAATCTCTCCAAGTCTCATGTCATAATCCTTAAAGATATTTCTTTAATAAGGAATCATTTACAGTTTTATTTCAAGGTCTCCTTAATTTCTTCAACAGATAGATTTGGTACAGTTAGCACAAGAGAAATCTCTCTCATTTGTTTTTGAGCATTCATAGCATATTTTCATCTTGCATCTATGTTGTTGTTGTGTACGGTGAAATCTTCAATCTGTTGGGAGCAAGCTCAAACATGAGAAGTTAGTGGGTTAGCACACATGATTCATGAAATGAACAAAGAAACCAACAAAGACAACATCATAACATCATATAGAACTAAAACAAGTAGATTGCACCCTATTCTACTTATTTGATTTGTTCTTTTAGATTAAATGTGAGTGTGCTCTCTCAAACACACAAAATGCAATGATACCCAATGCAAATGCAAGATTGCAAATAATGAAGGAATTTAAAAACTAGTATAAGGAACTAGTCTCAAATTCTTCACAAGATGATATTCTAAGCTTATGAAGATGATATACTAACTATGCAAGATTGAAGCTATGAAAGATGCAAGGTAACAACTATGATTCAACTATGATTCATTAACCATTAGCCTAGCATGTAACTTCTAAATGATTTAAGCATGGAAACATGAAACTAGCAATGAAAACATGAAATCTAGAGCTATGTTAGCATAATAACAATCCAAATACAAGAGATGTAAACTGGAGAGGGGAAGGCCTCTATTTATAGAGTTTTGGAAAAGAGGAAGAGGCTTGGATGATGTGGCATCTATGTGGAATCCACATAGGAGCCACATAAGGGACACATAGGTTTGAGGGGATGGCAAATTTTGAGTCAAACTTGGCATTAAATGTTGAGTGGCTCAACATTTCCAAGTGGGAGACAAAGTTGTAAGAATAATTTAAGAGGGATGGGTGCCCATTTTGGAGAGAATTTCCCCATGTGGGTGAGCATTCCATTAGCCTTAAAAATGTTAGGAATCACCCTTTAAGCATGATCAGAGGATAGTTATTTGGGTAAATATGCTTAGGAAATGAGGTGATGGGAGTAGGGTAGGCTTAGGGTAGGTCTCTAGGTTGGGTTAATAGGTTCCTAGCTAGGTTTTAGATTATAATTCAAATTAAATTTGAATAAATCATGTTTTAGAAGAATTAGGAATATGAAGGATTTAATAAATGTAAATTTATTAAAAAGGGAATTTCATGAGACAAATGTATTTAAATGAAATACATTAGAATAGTATTTAAGCTATTGATAAATACTAGCAAATGAAACTATTTAATTGATTAAATTAAATAGTTAGAGGAATAGGAGGGAAATAATATTAATAATAATATTAATATTTTTAGATGTCTACATTTTGCCCCTCTTTGACATGGCATCGCAAGTGATGTTACGTCAAAGACAAGAAAATGAGCTGCCCTAGAGGAAGAGGGTTTCTAGGAGTCGTGCTGAAACAACGACGGTACAGGGTTATGCCCCCTCGAGAAAAGAACACAATGAAGATGACGTTTGTGGAATTTTGTCAAAAAAGGACGTAACAGGCAGGAGGAAGAGAGAGGAGGGAATAAATAGAAGCCTTCTAAAATGCAATTAAGAATGCAACTAAGAATGCTAATGCAAATAAAATGAATGCAACTAACGAGCACTGGGGATCCGTTTGTGTGAAAAATATGGAGAGCACATCTGATTTTGATATTGCAATAGGAGGTATGCATCAGGTGTTAGAAAACATAGATGACAAGATTCCTTTTCTTAGAATAGATGCTCAAACAAAAGCACACAACAAAAGACACATGTATCAGTAGCCACCAGTCACAACGCACCAAGATATAGCAGATTGAGGTAGTGGGGAGTAGGTGTAAACTGACACAAAAAGATAAAATCAATAAAAAAGGCCTCATGACCAAGCAGTCATTCAGTCTGAAGTTCTTTCCATGAACAAGATTTGATGTGATGAAGGATTTGATAAGTCGACGCTAGAAGGATGCATCCTGACGGGAAAAGATTGGATTGGATTTGATTGAGAAAATAGTCGCTATCAAAAGCTGTGAATAGAATGAGTAGCAAGGATGATTGGTCACAAAATTGATTTGTGTAAAACATGATTGCAGTCGTAAGAGTCAAAATGTCACTGGAATTTAAAAAATAGAGCGATGCAGAAATAAACAATGGTTTATTGCAAGATTTTGAAGAATTTTTTATTTTGTTTAACGTTTTTGGAATTTGTGAATTTTTTTTTTTGGATTTTTGGTGATTTTGAAATGTACAAAGATTAATTACAAGCGAGTATGTACAAAGGTTCCTGCCAAGACTTGATTGGATCTTGTTGTTTGATGCGTGCGATAGTATAGTATGTTGATTGATTAGTTTCAAGAGGAAGGATACATCCTACAAGAACCTAGAGATGATGATGAGCTAGAATTAAGTCAATGAGAGGAAGGATGGATCCTCAAAGGACCCATTTCCAGAAAGATGGGATTCATCAAGTTGATTTGTTCAAATGTGCACTGCGATCAAACTGTAGGATTTTAATAGCATAACTATATCATTTTCTGCACAAGGAGAAACTGAGGACACAAGAAATATACAGGACTAAAGCTTAGGGTGTGGGATAGTACAATGTATGGGCAATAATATACAAGATTATGTGCACAAAAGCTTAGGATATGAGATAGGGGGATCACTTCGGAATAACGCGTATGATCTGCGAACACCTAGGGAATATGGGAAATGCTGAGGTTAGCGGAAATGTGATGCTGGTGATGGAGGGAAATGAGAGTTTGATATATAATGGAACGGTCCACTATGTGTGATCTGTGAAGATGGTGGAGGGTATGCTAAAGTAGTAAACAATGTGATAGAGGATGAATTTGGATATCTGGACACCTGTAGTGAGTGTGAGTAGAATTACTCCAACCCACTTTGTAAAGTACTCCATAGCTGTGATTATGTAATTGTGGCTTTCAGACAAGAGGGGAGTAATCTTACCAATGAGGTCAAAATCCCAACAAGAAAAGGGCTAAGGAGGTGCAATAGGTTTGAGGTCCTGTGCAGGAGCATGGATCAGATTGGCATGTTGCTGGCAAGGTAGGCACTTCTTAACATACTCACAAGCATCATGTTCCATTGTAGGCCAATAGTACCCTGTATGTAGAAGTTGCTTGGCTAGGACCATGCCACTTGTGTGGACACCATAGATTCCAGCATGTACCTCTTGTAAAGCCTGGGCAGCTTTGTTTTCATGTAAACACCTGGAGAGCACGTTGTGATAACCTTGACGATAAAGGGTGTTAGCTATGAGGGTGTATCAGGAAGCTCTGCACATAAAGTTTTGGCATTGGGTTGTAGTGAGATGAGGGGATATGATACCATTTTGTAGGTAAGCTTGGATATCATGGTACCATGGGGATTGGGGACCAACCAAGACACATACACGATTCAATTCATCATTCTCATAAGCGGGAGCATGAAGTTGCTCAACTAAGGATTCTTATTGTGTAGACTCGTGAGGAATATCTAGGAGGGAGCCAATTGTGGCCATTGCATCATCAGCCTTATTCTACAACCATGGTACTTGTGTTATCTACAAGTGGAGGAAATGTTCTTTCATCTTGTCGACCATCTACTTATATGGCATCAATTTGTCATCTTTGGTTTGATACTCATCGAGAACCTATTTGATGATGAGTTGGGAATCACCAAAGACATTTAGAGTTGTGATGTTCCATTCTATAGCCATGCGGAGTCCTATAATTAGTGCCTCATATTCTGCAATGTTGTTCATGTAGGGGAATCCCAATTTGAATGACATAGGGATGTAGTCACCTTGGGGTGTGATGAAAAGTATTCCTGCCCCTGCACCATGAGCTGTGTAAGACCCATCAAAGTAGAGTTTCCAAGTTAGTTTTTCTTCTATCATGTGCAAATGCTCATCTAGAAATTCTGTGACCAAAGGATATGCATCTACCAATGACGCTTTTGCTAGCTGATCAGTGATGACTTGCCCTTTAATAAATTTTCTGTCTACATATTGAATATCAAACTCGCTTAGCAACATAAACCATTTTGCCATTCGACATGTTAGTGTAGTTCTAGAGAGTAGATACTTGAGAGGATCCACCTTTGAAATGAGCTTGGTTGTATGACTAAGCATATAGTGGCAAAGTTTTTGAGTGGCGAAGACCACTGCCAAACATGCTTTTTCCATAGGTGAATAGTTGAGCTCATAACCCACTAAGGTCCGACTGATATAATAAATAGCTCTTTCTTTTCTTTCATCATCCAAATGAGCGAGGAGTGCCCCCGGTGCTGTTGTAGTAGCAAAAATATACAAGATGAGTGGTCAACCAGGTACAAGAGGTACCAAGATGGGTGGATTGGCCAAGTATTATTTGATCTTTGCAAAACTCTTCTGGCACTGAGGATCCATTTGAATGTGTTATCTTTTTGCAGGAGATGAGTGAATGGTTGGTGTACACACAAAAGTAGTGCACTTCTATGAATCCTTACATGCAAGGAAACTCAAGAATGAGCCCTCACAAATCGATCCATAGCTCTTTATGCATGGAGTTGCAAGATTTGTAAAATTGCTCTCAGC
>MU225219.1:543449-605044 GCA_018584345.1 Thuja plicata | reverse complement strand
TTGAGTCAAACTTGGCATTAAATGTTGAGTGGCTCAACATTTCCAAGTGGGAGACAAAGTTGTAAGAAGAATTTAAGAGGGATGGGTGCCCATTTTGGAGAGAATTTCCCCATGTGGGTGAGCATTCAATTAGCCTTAAAAAGGTTAGGAATCACCCTTTAAGCATGATTAGAGGACAATTAGGTGGGTAAATATGCTTAGGAAATGAGGTGATGGGAGTAGGGTAGGCTTAGGGTAGGTCTCTAGGTTGGGTTAATAGGTTCCTAGCAGGGTTTATATTATAATTCAAATTAAATTTGAATAAATCATGTTTTAGAAGAATTAGGAATATGAAGGATTTAATAAATGTAAATTTATTAAAAAGGGAATTTCATGAGACAAATGTATTTAAATGAAATGCATTAGAATAATATTTAAGCTATTGATAAAACTAGCAAATGAAACAATTTAATTGATTAAATTAAATGTTAGAGGAATAAGAGGCAAAATAATATTAATATTTTTGGACGTCTATAGTTGTATAACTCAGTAGGCAAAAATGTGATAACTTCAAGTGGTGTGTATCTGAATTTGTGTAAAGAGTAAACAATTGCATCTTCAATTTTTACCTTTTTCTCTTTGCTTTGAGTATTGTACTTTTCTTGCTTCATTCCTCTGAATGTTCTATACTTCCTCATTGTGTCTAACATTTCGTCTATACTTCCTGGTGGTGGAGGTTTGTTCTTCACAACTTTGGGTTTGCTCATATCTTTAGTCTCTGAGTTAGTGTATGGTGGTATCTTGAATTTTCTCCTTGGTCTAGTATTTTCCTTATTGCCTCTTACATATATCTTCTCTTTCAGCTCAGCAAAATTCTTCTTTTCTTTCAGTGATGTTGTAGACCTTGTTGATGATCTAGTAGATTTGGGGCTTGGTGAAGGCTTCAATTCTTATGGTTTCCTGCCTTCCACTCTAGAGGTTTTTGCCTCACATTCTTAATTATTAGTTCCCAAATCCTTAGTCAGATTAGCACTCATCTTGCTAGATTTTCTTTGAATTTTAGGTGCTAAGATACCTTGCTTAATCTTAGACTTAACTTCTTCATATGTTCCATACCTCTTGGCTCTTTTATCAGCACGCTTAGCTAAGAGAGTTTCGATTTGTTGAGATGCAATGTCTATTTCCATCTCATATCCTATAGGATCTAAACATATGATCCTAGGCTTGACTAAATTGATGATACATGAGTCAGTGTCTACCTCAAAACATATAGAATCATGATATTTCTCAACTAATTAAGGTGGAACTTTGAATTTCTGATGCATCATTGTTTGAAATTTATATAAGTAATCATTCATAAAAATGTCAAGATTCTCTCCTAGACTCTTTATGTATTCACTAATTTTATAAACGACTGGTTTATCAACACCCCATTTCACATTTCTAATAGACAAAAAAAATTCTCAAAGCAAAAGTATATGCATACTAGTAGTGAACCGAACTTCAATATATTTGTCTTGGCTTTCCTTATAGGGTTCATGTTGTCTTCAAGTTGTTTCAACAGTATCTCACATAGATCAATCTACATGTCTTTCTTTACAATCTTGAGAGTCATATCTACAGCTCCACAAGGTACGATATCCACTCGAGATGATTGGAATACGTGGTAGGACAAGATGTTGCATGAAAAATTCAACTTAGGGTCTTCTATGGTAGAAATATTCATACCTCTCCCATCCCATTTGTCTTTGGTTAGCTCACTCAGCTTGATCTTCTCAATCTATTTGATAGCTTTAGGCTTGTCTCCAATCAGGTAACCAGTTACAATATGTAACACATCCTTTGTGATCTTCACAAGTTGATCTAGCCACATACATTGGTCATGTACTTGGATAAGTACCATCCTTATCCACTTGGTATTGAGTACATTTGAGATATGTAGGGCATGTGTCAAACCTTTTGACTCTAGATGAACATGATCGTTCTTTAGTTTTTTGTTTGCACATAACTTCTGGTAAGATGAATCAATCTCCACTTCACAAATCTCCTTAACCTTACAATGGGTGAAAGTTCACATGTCTTCGATCAATAGAACTCTATCTAGAATGGAAAAAAGTGCTTCCATCATGTCTGGTTCAGCTGCCTTCACATGTGGTAGCCTATACTTAGAATTCACAGACTCAACATTCTCAACCAAAACTGGGTTTTGAGATTTCGAGGTCATAGCCTCTTGTCAAATACACAAAATTTTGAACTAGGGTTTTGCGTCTATGATTCGGTTGCACTAACAAAACTAGGGAAACACCACAAATACCTTGAATAGATTCAAATAGCTCAAAGTGGTATAGGATTACCTTCACAATCGCTCGTATCTACTTGAGGACTTAGTTCTCCAACTTTGCTCATAGTGCTCTAGAAAATGTTAAGTAACAATGATAGATGATGCACTCTATATATGAATTTTCTAGGTTTAGGGTTTTCAACAGTCTTAAAGTAGAAATTAATACTCCACTGACTTACTTTATCAAATACCTAACTTTCATTTCCTTATACTGAATAAATATGAATCATAAACTCAACAATATGAATCCAAATGCATCTAAGTATGCTCATATGGATCTCTGCACATATACTTGGAACTGATTAAAATTTGAATTTTAACTTGCAGTTCCTACTCATACCTCTTACCTGATTAGGTAGACTCAGTTGCACCCAATCCAGAGGACGATGTGCCTTCAACTGTTTTGAATGTTGTTCCATCATCCATGGTCTTTCTTCTCCATGTCTTATTCATCTGATCTCCCATTTCTTCTATATTCACTTTAGGTTTCTTAGATGTTTCTTCCCTGGTAGGAGCTTTGCCTTGGTACCTACAATCTTTGGCAAGGTGACCTAGCTTGTGACAATGTAAACATGCCATGCCAGGGTTTCTCCAAGATCTTCTATTGTTCCCACCATGTAGAAACATACAATTTGCAATAATTTGACCATATCTTCCATAGAGTAAACAAGATATCCTTGTGTTATAGTCCCATGGTATGGATGTAACCTATTAGTCTTTTGGCATATTATGTTGATTCCATACCCATTTTTTATTTCTCTTTTGTGATATGTATTATACAGATTTATGAATGTACTTGTTGCAATTATTGCAGTAGCCATCAAACTTTGACTTTCTTGTGTTGTTCCTAGTCTTTAATCTACATTCATGTGCTTAGTGCCCATACTTGTTACAATTATAGAAATGTCCATCAAATTGGGGTGAGCTCGATGACTTACCTCTTTTGCTTCTACATACGTTTGTAGTATGTCCAAGCTTCCCACAGTGATGGCAACTAGGTTTCTTTAACTTCGGTGAGGTAGAAGTTCCTTGACTGTCAGCTTGATTAGAGGACTCTCCTTTCTCAGTAGTTCTCTTACTATTGAATCCTAGTCCAATCTTATCTTTCAGTTGTCTATGACCTTTAAGTTGTGCATCCAATGATATCAATGTTTCTTCATTTCTCTTTAATATCTAATTTTCTTCTTTTTCATATTTCAGCTCTTTGGTCAATCTATCAGCTTCACACTACAGTGCTTGATTCTCCAATTGTTTTCTGGTTGACTCTATATTAGCACTCACTAGTTGGTTAGTCATATTATAGTGTACTTGCATCATCCTCATGATTTCACTATCCTTCTTAGATATTCTTGTTTCAAACTATCTTTTGTCTTCTTCAGCTATTCTCAGTGCATTTTCAACTACTCCCTTAGAGACAAATATCTCACTCATTCTCAATGCTTTTGTTTCTCGATCTATCTTTGCCAAGTTCAGTTGCTCAATGAGTTTCTTGTTATTTTCCATGAGTTCTGCAATGACAGAATCAACTTTACCATTTAGAAAACCTTTAGATGTTGTCTCAAGAGTATCAACATGCTCTTGTGTGGATTTTAGTTCACTACATAACTACTTCCTCACTTTTAAGGACTTTTCTAACTTGTTTTACAGATCTTCAATCACTTCTTGTGCACTCTCCAATTCAAACTCAAGACTATCAATCTTCTTAGATTGCTTGTAACTTTCCATGGTCATGATCTTCACTCTCAGGTGTTTAAAACTTTATCTCAAGAGACTAGCTCTGATACCAATTATTATATTAATATTATGGAAAGGTAAGTGCTGAGAGGGGAGGGGTGAATCAGTACTTTAAAACTTTTAACTACTATTCATTCCTTTTAAATGACTAAATATCATTCATACAAACATTGAAAAGAACATAACATAAATTAGAAAATAATGACACATAACACCATGATTTTTGGTCATGCAGAAATCCTTGGTTAGAAGAAAAAACTATGGTGGAGATGACACACACAATCCTTCACTTCTACAGAATAAAATTTTCTCATTTAGAGCTACAATGTTAGCTACTTCTGGTAGCTTACCCTGTTAGGAGTATTATAATTGGTCAAGAGTACAAAATATTTATTTAGTCTACCTAGTTAAAGGATTTTACAATCTCTCATCTAAGGGATGTACCCAGTTAGAGGATTTACAATATAAGACCTGTTAGGGCCTATCCGTTGAATGTGATTTCTAATCTCCTAACTATTACAAAAATGTCAGCAAGTATGCATCAACCATAATATTGTTCAGACTCAATATGCGCTGCAAGTGCATTACCTCTTTCTGCACTTGGTAACTTATCTGTTTTGCATGCTATATCTTCTTCATTCTATCTTTAGCTCTGTCACTATAACTTCTACTCTCTTCTCTATAATATTTTCCCTCTCTCTATTTAATGTTCAACATCCCCTATCATCTTTATGTTTGGTACATTTTATATGATCTTAAGGCGGTTAACCTAATTAGATCCTTCTCCTTCAATGGTGGAGGTGAGGCGGTGCAAGGTTGGTTTCATTTGCAATGCATTTATTATTCTTGAATATCATTGGTTAAATTTCCTCATGATCATGTGCAATCATATTGGTGCAATCCCAATGTTCAACCTAACTTTTGTCTTGAATACCATGAAAGTTTTCCAGCTCGGCGTCCAGGTTCAGTGTATTCAAATTTGAATGATTAGGTTAGCTCTGGTGTGTCGGTAATGTGATTTGATCTTGCTCAGTGACATAAATGTTTGCTCGGTAACTAACTCTACTCCGTGTCTTGATGACTAACTCTGCTCGATAATCATTCTCTGGTTAACTCGGTAACATGCTACTGTTCGGTGCTCGGTGTCATTGATACCCTGCTTTACCGACTATCTTCCTTAGTATATTCTTCCTCTTTACTGATTGTCTTCATTGACTATTATAACTTTGACAAAAATAATGAGAGAAAACTAAATCATATGAGCATCAAATTCAATATAACATAAGCAACTATAACAAGTATTTTATTACAATTAAACATTTTATCTACCAACTAAATTGGTAGGTTATATGACAATTAAACAACCCTTAAATTAAATTAAATATTATCTCACTAATATGACTATGAGGAGATAATCATAAAATTAAGGATCAAATCAACTATTACTAATTATGTCTCTTAATTACCCAAAGTGTTTAAAAGGAAGGAGTAAGATCAATAGAATATCCAGGATCACCTTTCTAGAACATCCACACCATGAATTACAAGGATCCTAGAGATATTATATTAAGAAAGATAAAGAAATAGATCTCAATGATATTTTAGACTTCTTATTTTATATATGCCCCCCTCTCCATATCTATAAATATAGATATTTGTACACACATTAATTTTAACTTATTTTAATATTTAAAAGATATAATTATCTTATAACTCATCTAGTTTTCATAATAATTCCTAGAAAAATAATACTATGCAATCACCTAATTATTTTGCATGCTTAATTAAATAGAAAGAAGTTTGAGAGTTGAACTATTCTTGATCATTATTTATAGCAATATTTAAGTATATCTAGAACACTTCTCAATCATCTTTATGCTTTCCATTATATAAAATTTGAACTAAATAATAAATAAATTTACACACTAAAAAATGTTATTAATCTAAAGAGTATAAATTTTTTAATACATTTACTTAAGGCCCCATTTGGCTAGTGGGATTGGGGCGGGATTGGGTGCAGAACTTCCACTTTTTTTCCAAATCTACCATTTGGGACGCTAAACTGCAACTCGGGTTTTAGAGATCAAAATCTGGTTTAAGCACCAAAATCGGCGACACTATCTTCCGACCCAATAGGTGGAATTTAAAATCATCTTCTGGGTTTTTGGTTTTTGTGAACCCCAATTACTTGAAGATCCATAGGCAATCCTTTACACTCTTCTTGTACCTATACATGAAGAAATCATTCATACAAGAATACAATTTTATACATTGTCAGATTGAAAATGAAGCACAAAAAGTTCAACTAGATTTGAAGAGCGACTGATTACTTTTATGACCAAATCTCTATCATGTGTAGTCAGAATGTTAGGCTCACCAAAGGCACAGTGATAGAAGAGTGACAAATCCTTCTCTTGCAATAAAGACAATGGGTAAAGGCGCACTTTGGGCTCACCTTGTCAGATAACTCTTTCATCTCTTGTCGTTACTAATGTCTTGTAATTCTCACCTTTAAATAACAATTTTTGAAGGTCATGCTCAGAATAAACATCATACAATACTATCAAGGTTGGTTTATTTCTACTTGAGTCTATATAACATTGTAATTGGCTATGTGCTGCCTCATAGTTACTGAAACTAGATTTAGGGACACCAACAATGCGTTCCCACATGTCCATTAGGATACCCAGGATATTTGCCCTTTTTGAAATGGGAATATAAATTATCTTCCTAAAGCTTTCTGCAAACCATGAGAAAGATTAAATTTTTTCCTCCCACCCAAACTCAGCATATTCATTTTGTTCAAAATTACAAGGCAAAATAACCAAAATCATGGAAATAGCAAACATGGCATAGTGAACCTAGGTAATAGAGAATTCAAAAATATGAATTTCTAGATATATATGGTAAGAAATGGGCTAAGGATAAAGCTATTTCTACCTTTGATTTGATCATGATGGAAAAGGGATGACGCTAGTGTGGAATTTCCTATCCTGCTCAATCCTGTAATCCCAACCACCTTCACCTCTACGTTTGTGAACCAAACTCACAAGATGGATTGTCTCAGTCATCTTTTGGGTTAACCAAATGGTCCAAACTATCTTCCAAATACACAAAACCAGAATTTCAAAACCTTATTTTGAGATAATAAGGTTTTGAGTCAAATTCTAATTCCTCAACCAAATAGGGCCTAAATATTTAATATATAATAGAATATGATTGATTAAAATTAACAATATAATTCCTCTTAATAAAAAGAAATACATTGTCAATTTTAAAACAACATTCCTATACAAAAAAACTGAATAATATAATTATTTAACATTAAATTGTAAAATTATTTATAAAATATTCTACAAGATATTCTATCCACTAGAACACACTCCAAATTTTACTTAATTAAACTACCTCATGCAATTTTAGTATAATTAAAGGTAAGAAAATAGCAATAAAAATATCAAACCTTTACATTGAAAAGAAAATCTTTTTAAACTATCATATAAATCAATAAGTTTCTACTTTTTTTTAAAGATTTCTATTTCTTTCAAATTGCTACAATAAAATTAATATTTTTCTCAATTGAATAGCACCAAAACTTTCCTTTTAGACATGCAAACATCTTTGCAAAGACAATACAAAAGAAATAATTAAATATGCAGTAGAAGCATTTTTCCTCTGTTCATGTTTGGAAGACATGGAAGCAATGAAATTGCAGGAAATGCTTCATTTGGTTAATGCAAGGTTTTGTTGATAGTGTAGCTCTACTTACTCTCATAAGTAAAATTTTAGTACATGTTTTTGAACATCATTATTTTTTATCAAGTCTTTTCATAGTCATTACTAATTGTGAAGTTCTATTTCAAAGTATTATGTCACGCCTCGCCAGGGAACCCTGGAGGATAAGCCAACTAACTACTAAGGTATGTGAATTTTTTTTTAAAAAAAATATTAAAACTAATCTAAGTCCTCATAGGCTCCCTAGCATTGTTATTCAAGCAACATAATCTAATCTAATCTTTTGTCCATTAAGGCGTTGATTGATTAATATTAGTTGACCAATTCATTCCTTTACTTTTAACATGTAACTATGTGAGTTATCCTTTACTAAACTGATGTCATTATTTACACTATTCATTTAAGCATTCAGGTAAGAGATAAACATTTGATAAATAAGCAATGCCCTATATACTTTATTATTCCATACGCATTTGTGATACATAGTAAATATAATCCAATATTGAATTTTATAGCTATTTATTCATTAATTCATCAATTCATAATAATCTTCCACAACCTTACATCAAGAGATAACACAATCATTCATAAATACATTATTTCATACTAAGTCTAAGATCATTTCTTGGATACCAAAAAGTAATAAAAGATATGTGATTCGATATCCTAATCACTTTTCATAATGATAACATACAATATCTTCCCTTCCCTTTTTACCTAGATCTACTCATTCCCTTATACATTTCTTTAATACATTGATATACATCATTAATTAGATCCAATGATTTACAAGAGATTTCTATTACAAGAATGCACATGCATAAGTACATCTTTTCATGTATGATAAGAAGTCTTCAAAACTAAAAATATGGAAAGGATAGGTGCCACGAACATCCATCTGACCACGAACAGTACCTTGATATAATAAAGATTAACCACCCAACCACATGGATCCAAAAATATTCCACTCCCCCATGCTAGGAGATAGAGACCAAGGTCCATGCAAGAAGGTAACAACTAGGATACCCCTAAGATGATGGTAGCCCTTCCCAAAACATAACACAATAGAAAACACAAGAAGACCACAAGGACCGAAAAGGACATAAATCAAATTGGTAGGAACTCTAAGCAACATGCTAGGTGAGTGTCATCACATATCCCTCACCCCTTAAGTTTTCTTGGTAAGCCACTCTGGGCCCCGGCCCCCAAGTAGGCACATGTGGAACTGAACATCTCTCATAGGGATGAGATTGTTCGATTGTGCTATTGTAATAACGCCTTCTCCTACTCCCATCTGTATTCTATACTAGCACTATCGACATGTGCGAGGCTTATCTTAGTTAATGTGTAGCACCCCTTCCCATAATTTTATTAATGTTTTCATTGGATTAAACAACTTACCAGTGGGTTATTCTAGTACTAGCCACTTAGGGCCTTGATCCATCACCATGAGCCACTCACCTAGTGTTCTTAGGTTCCATACCTCTACAAACATCATCAATTCACATAAAGATAAGTACCAAAGGTACACAAGTGTTTATAACATCAAATGATTGAGTTTAGGAAAGAACTAGTTGTCTTGAATCCTTTGGACAACCCTAAACCGCAATCGAGTACACATATATATAAAACACACCCACATTGCATTAATTGCATCAAAATGGATTCTCAACAACATAATAACATCATGAAACTAATAAAAACATAAATAATAACATCCTAGTAACCTAGGATTGGGTTTAGGGGATCACTGATTGACCCTATTCCACTAGACATTCCTAAAACCTAATCTGGCATTCAAGATGGTAAATAACACATAAGAAGACATCAAAATGTACCAAACATAAAAAATTATACAAAGCCATATAGCCAGGGACTTTTGGTACCAAATCAATCCATAAAACATCATAACAAGATCATGTTGCAGAAAACATGTTGATTCCTAAAATTTGGCTAAGTTTGAAATTCCCTAAAACCTTCAAAATATAAAATCTTTATTTGAACTCCTAGGAGGCTGAAACCACTCTCAAACATCCTGGAAGGTATTACATAAAATGTAACTTAAAGTATAAGGCTGAAATCAGATTGAGACCAATAGACTGACCTAGCTCTTATGCATTTGAAATGCTTCAAAATGTATAAGAAGGCACCAAAATGAACCATGAATGACATTAAAACCATATTACATGAAATAATACATAATTTATTCCAAAACCAAACCCTAAACCCTTCCAAAAACCCTAAAAATTAGACTGGAAAGGTTCTGCATAGATGGGGTTTGAAGTTGCGCAGATGGGGTCTAAAGCTATGCAGATGGGGCCTCAAGTTGTGCAGGTGGTCAAGACCTATGCACTTGGGACTTCATCCTATGTTGATGGTCACACAACCTACACAGATGGAGCCAAGACCTGCGCAGATGGTAAAGGACTATGTGTTCGAGAGGCAACAACTTGCAGATTGGCCTTTCGGGTAAAAATAGGTAAGATGGAGGCCTAGGAAGAAAAATCAGAGGGATACCCAGTTGAGATCCCTCTATTATCATTCCAAGGAAACCCTCAAACCCATTCTACCTTCAAGTTAAGTTTTTCTTATTCCTGCTAATGGATACAAGGTAAAGTAGGATAACATCAATGACATATTACTCTAACAAGGGAGAAAGTCTACTGTAACTCACAAGCATCAAAGGATGAAAGCTGCAGGTATAAGACATCAAATTAAAAGAAACAACACATAAAGAAGGAAAAATGAACCGAGCATACACTATCATTTTCTATCATTAAGATATCCATCAACCACTCAAATATGCAAGGAAGTAATATAGCAAAACAACCATTAAAGGTTTCCTATGATCAAATAAACAATAACAAATAGTGAAGCACACGCATCAAACACAACATTCATATGAAAAGGATTCTCTTCCAGGGTAGAGCCTACCTGGAGTCCTACTGAGGAACCTTTGGAAGAAGCTCCAAACCCACTCCAGCCAATTCCAAACTTCCTCAAGCTCTTCAATTCATAGAGATTTCTTTCGAATGCCACCACCAACTTTCTCAATGATTTCTGGCTGAGAATTTCCTTATGCCAATTCTTATTTTCTTTTCTCTCCCCCTACTCTACAATCCTCCTTTCATAAATATGGTGTGGGAGTGGTTGCACGGGAAAAATCAACCGATGTAACCATCCACAACCATATATTGGTTATTAGTTTATTAGTTCTTAGATAATTTTAATATGCAGATTGTTACCGTAAGTTCTTTAATTTCTTTACTATCTTTATTTAATTCTATGCTTAATGAAGATTTAGGTAATTAATTTTACCCTAATATGTATATTTACTTTTCACTCTTAGATTATGTTTAGTTACTATGCTCCTAAAAAGGATTAGTAGTAATTGTCTCCATTACCATCAAAAGAATGATGTGACTTAATTATAAATACACATAATTAATTAATTCCTTCACTTTAATAAAAAGACACACACACACACACACACACACACACACACATAACCATATGCATATGTTTGCACCCATATGCCTACGTGTATACATATCCATGTAAATATTACTACAAAACATACATTTATGAATACACTTGACAAAGCTTATTATAATGTATTTAAATTTCATAGGACAAACATTTAATTACTAATAGATGGTCATTCCATTAAGTACAGAGAAAATCTCCACATTAATACTAACCTAGTCCTAGGGACTATAATGAATAACCACAATAATCAACTTAAAATACCAAGTTAACATAATCGAACACCAATCCACAACCAAAGGACAAATCCAAAAAGACCCAACCCAGGAGAAAGGATCAGGGATATGCTTAATCTTACGGGACTTGGTACTGTCTCCGTAACAACAACAACGATCGAGAATTTTTGGGCACACTCAGACCTGTGAAGCCAGGTGAAGTCGATGCCTAGTACCTGTAAGCCTGCTTCACAGAGAGAAACACATGTGCATCGATGTACATATAAAAGAATATATTGCAAACAGATGATTGGGATCGATACATCGTGTGGACATCATCCATGTGAGTAACTACGACTTTGTCTTGAATCATGAAAACACATCATGTATATACACACACACACACAAAGAATGTAGCATTATCATAATGAGGGTTAGAATCTTGAGCATTAGGTTAGTCTATAATCGATACTAATAATAAATCAACATAATCATGAGAAATATCCTAAATCATTAAGTGAGATATGAGATTATCAAAAGTAACCTTGATAGAAGAATATATATATATCAAGTACATATCATATAACATCCTAACTATATTCAGAAAAGTCTTGAAGGTCCTCAATAACCACATGGAGATAAACACATACACAAATGATACCTTTAGATATTATGTCAGATACTAGAACCCTCAGGTGCTAGCTCATGAAATCATTACAAACAAACTATAGGAATAGATCAAACAAGTATTATGAACAACTTAAGCTATAAGAAAATATTGAAAGATCTTACTTCATTTAAAATCACAAAACTTTCATTAGGGTTAGAGGGGTATTACATATTATTTCCATGTTTTTTTTAGTTTTCCAATTGCATAGTAGTTTCTTGTAAGGTGGTTTATTGTAGCTACAAGAGTTTGTTTGTTTCCTGCTTTTGATTCCTTAAATTCAACAAATTTGAGTTAGAACCAAATTATTATGATTTCAACTTATGTTTTTGTTAGAATAACTGAAGGGGGGGGGGAATGGGGGGTCTAAAAAATATTCCAATTAATCAACCCAAAAACTTAGTACCACAATATTAAGCCTCTAAGTATCTTCAGTCCTACAACATGAATGCCTTGAAATAATCTTAACAAATAACTACTGCTAGGAGTTCACTGTTAAACCTTATTCTTACTGTTTACTGATTAGCAGTCTTTCATTTACTGAAATACAGTAAATTGCTTAGTGTATACTGATCAATCCATATTTAGTTATGTGTAATGCAAAACACTAAAGTAATGACTCTTAAACACATTGACACATGGATTTTTAACATGGAAACCCTGTTAAGGGAAAAACCACTTGGGACCGACAACCCAAAATTTTCACTCTTCTAAAGTGAGCTCAGTGAAGAGCCAACCATGTTAAAGGTTACAAACACACTGTTAGGTGTGACCTTGTTAGAGGATTTAAATAGAATAATTTGTCACTTGATATCTAGCATCTCTGTGCTACCATTATGACCAAACCCAGTGTAGTTTTTCAATTGGTATCTGACATCTCTATGCTATCTTCATGACCAAAAATTTTTATACTCCTTGGGATGTATCTCAATATATAAAGGATTTTTAAGTCCTTCTCAATTAAGATAATTTATGATCCAATGGTTAAATTGAAACAGTAAATGATTTGTTCACATATACAACTATAGAGTTGCAAATTTTCATATGTATTGTAAGCTCATAATACCTTTCTAATCAATGCATCCTTTCAATACCTTTGCTCCAGTTCTTTCTGTTTAGTGATCTTGTGCTTCTTTGTTGCTCGTTGTCTGCTGAAATATAGCTCTGTTCTTTAGCTTGATTGATCAAGATTGTATGAAGTTGTTCTTCATCAGTTTCTCTTCAACATCTTGTTCTCTATTCACTCTTCTAATTCATAATGAATTATCTTGTCTCTTTATAGACATGATTTAACCATTTCTAAGTTCTTGACTTTCTTGTTCTTGGCATGATCCACAATTATAGCCAATCTTTCTTTAAAGCTTTGCTTTAGTTTTATCTCGTAGATATATTATTGACAACTGGAATAAAATAGCTTTAAAACTCTCACTTATCTCTGGTTGTAAACTTGTCGATGAAAAAAATATTAACAACTAGTTAACTCCATCTTTAGCTCTTGCCAGCTAAGTATTTTCTAGTTTATTAACTTTAGTTCTCTTCGGTGTTTAACTCATTTTTAGCTCGGTCAACACTTCAGTTCTCCTCGGGTATCTCCGTCAAAATTTTCTGTGAAGTTCTGTCTGTCGGTAATGTTTGTGATTCTTCTCATCGGTAATTCTTGTTGGGCTTCTTTCTCAGGAATCACTGTGACTTTCCTCTCGGGGTTCTCTATCTGTCGGTGTGCATTGTCTGTCAGTATCTATTGTCACTTTGTGAATACTAAACTTTTATGCATTACTGATAACATAACCTTTATCTCTCTGGTTCCTTGAAGTCTTTAAAACTTTGTATATAACCAATTAGATTATATGAAGTTGACATAAATGACAATACAATCCATTAATTGATTTAATGTCTTGCATTATCTTTCTACATTTCAGTGATCGTCAACTTAGCATCTTCAAACATTCAATCAGTAATGGTTCATCAATCTCTCCCTTTGGCATTGATGGCAACACACTAAATTATCACACTATATTTTTACTAATACAATATGAAATATATTAGTTGTAGTTCATCAAACTACCAATCTTATTGTTTTATAACTAATACAAATGTCTGGCTCTCGGTAAGCTCATATAGCTTAGATTTGTTTTTTGCAGAGTACTTTCTTCAATCTTCAATCCCTTTACTGGATAGATGTATCTGCTTCTGATTTGGATATGTTCTCTCCCTTTGACTATTGCTCTCCTTGATCATCTCTTTTTCTTTTGACAACAATCTCTCCTTTGTATGTATTCTCTTCCTCATGATGGATTTTTCATATGTAATCTCTCCCTTTGGATATTCTCTCCCTTACAAGTTACATCTCTCCCTTCGAATCTCTCTCCCTTTGACAATAATGCCAAAGTAAACATTGAGCATTCCAAAGTTATATCCTTTCTCTTTTTATAATATACTCCTTGAATTTCCTTTCCATCAACAACATAGCTCTGTATTAGCCAAAATTATCTCTGGTGTTCAGTGCAGATTTGTACCTTACTATGTATAGATGTATCTTTGCAGTCAATTTCTTTGCTTGCATCAACATGAATGATCTTCTAATTTGTGTATAGGTTGATGCAATATCCTAGTCATCTTACTGATCGATAGACAAGGGTTGGAGCCCTAGTCTCTTTCTCAGGTACTCAAATGTATCTTTAGGCAATGGATTTGTGAATATGTCAGCTAATTGTTCCTTTGATTGAACATATTCTAGTTTCATTTCTTTTTGTTGCACTTGTTCTCTTAAGTAATGATACTTAATAGAAATATGATTAGTCTTAGCATGCATGATTGGATTCTTTGAAATGTTAATTGCACTGGTATTATCACAATAACTAATCACTGGTTCAAGAATTTTCATATTCATACCATCCAGTAATTGTTTGATCCATACAATATTTAAGCAGTTTACAACAACAACCACATATTCTACTTCTGCAATAGATTGTGAGATTCATCCTTGCTTCTTATTGATCCATGTGACAATTCTATCACCTACGAAGAATTGTCCTCTAGTTATGATCTTCCTGTCATCTAGATTTCTAGCCCAATCAACATTTGTATAGACTTGAAGCTCAAATTTGCCCTTTTTGTTATACCATAAGCCATAGTCTTCGGTGTTCTTTAGATATCTCATAATTCTCTTGACAATAATCATATGTGATTCTTTGAGATTAGTAGAGAATCTAGAAACTATTCTAACTGCATGTGCTATATCCAGTCTGGTATGAACAACATACATTAGTTTTCCAATCATTGATCTATATAGAGTCAAATTTACTTCATTTGATTATCCCCCTTTGTTAGCTTACATCTAGTTTCCATAGGTGTTCCAACTGGCTTGGAATCTTCCATTTTGAATATCTTTAACACTTCCTTGATGTACTTGGATTGTGTGATATATATGCCTACATCTTGTTGAAGAATCTGTAGACTGAGAAAGAGTTTGATCTCCCCAAACATAGACATTTCAAACTCTTTTCTCATTTCATTAGCAAAAGATTTACATAACATATCATTACCCCTAAATATGATATCATCAACAAATATTTCACCAATCAAAATATTATCATCAATATCTTCTTTTAAATATATATTGTTATTTTTACTTATTCTTACAAATTCAATGCTTATGAGATAGGAGTGAAGTCTATCATACCAGGTTCTAGGTGCTTGTTTCAATCCATACAAGGCTTTATGTAGTTTACATACCATGTTTCTCTTGTCTGGATCAACAAACCCTTCTGGTTGTTCAATATATACCTCTTCTTCCAGTATTCCATTTAGGAATGCAGATTTGACATCCATCTGGTATACCTTAAACCCTTTGAATGAGGCATAAGAAAGTAGTAATCTAACTCCTAGTCTAGAAATGGGTGTAAAGGTTTCTCCATAATCAATACCTTCTTCTAGTGCATACCCCTTGCATACTAACCTTACTTTGTTTCTTGTGACTTCTCCATTCTCATTCAGCTTGTTTCTGAATATCCATTTGGTACCGATGACATTCTTGTCATCTGGTCTAGGTACAAGTTTCCATGTCTTATTTTTCTCAATATTTTCTATCTCCTCATTCATAGCACTGACCCATTCTTCATTTTCAAGTGCAGTATTAATAGATTTAGGCTCAAAATCACAAATTAAACATATGGTGTTTAGTGACTTACTTCTTTTTCTCATTCTAGCCTTCTTGTCTCCTATGATCTGGTTCTGTGGATGATGTCTTCTGACATACTTGGAAAGTTTTGGTTCAGCTCTGTGTTCATCATTATGATCATCATCTTGACCTTCATTCTGATCTCCATCACTTGGAACATCATCTTGAGTATTTTCCTAATTTTTGGTATTTTTAGCCTGATGCTCGGGTGCCATGTTTTGTTGCTCAGGAGTGATACACTGTTTCTCGGGTAGAGTGTCAGGTTCTTCAGTGTAAACAAACTTGTTGTATTCTTCTGGTTCTTTTCTTCTTTCCTCATCATTTTTCTTTTCATATTCATCTATTCTGACATTTGCACTTTCAATGATCTTGTTAGAGGACTTGTTAAGACACTTATAAGCCTTTATTTGGGTGGAATACCCTAGAAAGATACCTTCTTCACTTTTGGAGTCAAGCTTTCCATTTCTATCATCTTTTAAAATATAACATTGACAACCAAAAATTCTGAAGTAACTTACATTGGGTGTGTAACCATACCATAGCTCATAGGGTATCTTGTTGGTGTCTTTCTTTGATTGCACTCTGTTTAATGTGTTGATAGCAGTACTGACAACTTTCCTCCAGAAATTTTGAGTGGTGCCTTTCTCAATTATCAATGTTCTTGCACAATCAACAATGGATCTGTTTCTCCTTTCAGTAATCCCATTTTGTTGTGGTGTCCTTGGTGCATAAATTTTTCTTTTAATTTCATGCTCATTGCAAAATTTAGTGAATTCATCTGAAATAAATTCCCCTCCTCTATCTGATCTTAAGAATTTTAATTCCTTACCACTTTGTTTTTCTACTATAGCTTTATACCATTTAAACATCTTGAATTCTTCTAATTTTTCTTTTAAGAACATAACTGTCATCATTCTAGAATAATCATCTATAAAGAGAATAGAATATCTATCTCCATAGTAACTCTTTGTTCTCATGGGTCCACATAGATCAATATGGAATAATTCTATAACTGCATTAGATGTATGAGATTTGCTCTTGAAACTAGACTTTTTCATCTTACCTTTTTGACAATTCTTGCACATGATGTGGTCGGGCTTTGACATGCTTAGTAAGCCTCTTTCTTTCCTTTTATTTCTCATCTTTATCATTTTGTTGAAATTCACATGACATAATATTTTATGCCATAACCATATGTCTTCATTTCTAGCCATTAAACAAGTGGTTTTAATATCACCAAGATAGAAAAGGTTACCTTGTGTTTGTTCACCAGTTTTGATTAACCTTCGTGATTCATTGAAGATATTTGCCTTCTTATTCTCAAATGCTACTTGGTGATCTATATTATTTAGCTGTGAAACACTTAATAGATTATAGTTAAGTCATTTTACCCAGTATGCATTTTCACATTTGATCAGGTTATTCAACATTATGGTTCCTTTACCTTCAACTGGACAAGGTGAGTCATTAGCCATTCTTACTAATCCACCATTATAGTACTCAAAAGTTTCAAACTTTTGTTTATCACTAGTCATGTGGTGAGTGCAACCACTATCTATAATCCAGACATCATTGTTACTAACCTTAGATATGAGTGCAGTCTCTACATACTTTTATTCTTTGTCTAAACCATCCTTCATGGCCAAAAATACCATCTCAATGTCTTCATCAGATTCGGTGTCAGTGTCTCCAGCTCTGTTCTCAGTCAGGTAACAAGTTTTCTTCCCTTAGTCCTTATAGTCTCAGGTATCTCTTCTGTCAGATTTTTAGTTGCTTCGGTAATATCTGTCATCACCTCTATCAAACTTATTTTCATATGTTCTGTCATTACTTCTATCATCTTTTCTTCTGTTAGGACATCTTGCAGCAAAGTGTCCAATCTCTTTACAATTAAAACATATAAGTGGTAATTTACCTTTGTATCTATCTTTGCCTCTCCGCAATCTTCTTTCCATTAGTGCTTCAATCTCATCAATTCCTTGGTCATTACTATCACTTTCACTATCATTCCTCATAGTGTATTTATGACCTGACTTACTTATTTTCAAAGAATATTTGAATGCAGACTCTATAGATGGTAAGACACTATTTTCAAAATTATTCATCTCAAATGAAATCAGTCTACCAATAAAACTATCTAGAGTAACATTATTGTTTGCAACTACTCTCATTTCTTGTATAACAGATTCTAATAGCATATACATGCAGTAAGGCTCTTAGGATTTTACTTATCACTGTCTCTTCTTCAAGTACAGCTTGAACTCCTTGGATAGCATTGACTACCTCTTTGATTCTGTAGCTATACTGAGTGATATTTTCTCCTTATTTCATCCTTAGGTCATCAAACCTACCTCTTAGGCTTTCTGCCTTAGCTCTTAGTACATTAGCATCTCCTCCATGTACCAAATTTAATTTATCCCACATTTGCTTTGTAGAGGTGCAGGTTTTGACATCTTCAAACTCAACATCGGAGAGTGAGGAAGCAAGCTCTATCATCATGCAATTATGCTAATGCTTTTCTCTTAATTTCTCAAGTGTGTGAGGTCCTGTAGGAAACACATATTCAGTATCTAAGTATTGAACAACATCATTTCTAATACCTGATAAGTGGAGTCTTATCCTGCTTTGCCATGATGCAAAGTTGTCCTTGTTCAACTTGGGCACATCTCATTTTCTCATCTTGTGATCTTTTTCTTAGGTCATGAAACCTTCCTTCTAAGTACACAAGCTCTGATACCAATTGTTAGAATAACTAAGCGGGGGGGTGAATCAGTGGCCTAAAAAATATTCCAATTAATCAACTCAAAAACTTAGTACCACAATATTAAGCCTCTAGTTATCTTCAGTCCTACAAGATGAATGCCTTGAAATAATCTTAACAAATAACTACTGCTCGGAGTTCACTGTTAAACCTTATTCTTACTATTTACCAATTACTAGTCTTTCATTTACCAAAATATAGTAAATTGCTTAGTGTATACCGATCAATCCAAATTTAGTTATGTGTAATGCAAAACACTAAAGTAATGACTCATAAACACATTGACACATGAGTTTTTAACGTGGAAACCTTGTTAAGGGAAAAACCATTTGGGACCAGTAACCCAAAATTTTCACTCTTCTAAAGTGAGCTCAGTTAAGAGCCAACCATGTTAAAGGTTACAAACACATTGTTAGGTGTGACCTTGTTAGAGGATTTAAATAGAATAGTTTTTCACTTGATATCTAGCATCTCTATGCTACCATTATGACCAAACCCAGTGTAGTTTGTCAATTGGTATTTGGAATTTCTATGCTATCTTCATGACCAAAAATTTTGATACTCCTTGGGATGTATCTCAATATATAAAGGATTGTTAAGTCCTTCTTGGTTAAGAGACTTTCTAATCCAATGGTTAAATTGAAATAGTAAATAATCTGTTCACATATACAACTATAGACTTGCAGATTTTTAGATCTATTGTAAGCTCATAATACCTTTTTGATCAATGTCTCCTTTCAATACCTTTACTCCACTTCTTTTTGTTCGGTGATGCTGTGCTTCTCTATTTCTCGGTGTCCACAGAAATATAGCTCTGTTATTTAGCTTGATTTCTCAGGACTGTATGAACTTGTTCTTCATCAGTTTCTCTTCATCATCTTCTTCTCTATTCATTATTCTACTTCATAATGAATTAGCTTGTCTCTTTATAGACATGATTTAACCATTTCTAAGTTCTTGAATTTCTTGTTCTTGGCATGATCCACAATTCTAGCCAATCTTTATTTAAAGCTTTACTCCAGTTTTATCTCGTAGATATCTTCTTGACAACTGGAATAAAACAACTTTAAAACTCTCACTTATCTCTATATTTAAACTTGTCGATGAAAACAATATTAACAACTAGTTAACTCCATCTTTAGCTCTTTCCAGCTAAGTCTTTTGTCATTTCTGAACTTCAGTTCTTTTCGATGTTTAACTCCTTGTTAGCTCGGTCAACACTTCAGTTCTTCTTGGGTATCTCCGTTGGGGTTGTCTATCTTTTAGGATTGTCTGTGAAGTTCTATTCATTAGTAATGTTTGTGATTCTGCTTGTCAGTAATGCTTGTCAGGTTTCTTGCTTGGGAATCACTGTGTCTTTCCTCTCAGGGTTCTCTATTTATCAGTGTGCACTATCTGTCCGTGTCTGTTGTCACTTTGTGAATACTGAAGTTTTATGCATTATTGATAGCATAACCTTTATCTCTCTGGTTCTTTGAAGTCTTTAACACTTTGTATATAACCAATCAGATTATATCAAGTTGACATCAATGATAATACAATCCATTAACTGATTTAATGTCTTGCATTATCTTTCTTCATTTCAGTGATCATCAACTTAAAATCTTCAAACATTCAATCAGTTATGGTTCATCAGTTTTATGGTTCAGGGAGATTTTGATTGAATAAATGTTGATTATAGATTTAAATTCATATATGTAGCAAGAAAGGATGCTTAAGCTATGTCCTTTTAAAAAAAATTGTTTTTCCAGAAACTATTACCTGATAACATTGAAAATTTTATAGAGGCTTGACTAACAAGAGTGTTATCATGTTTTCAAAAAAGGGCATGCAAATCCATAGTAGTATGGAAAATACAAAAATCGAGGAGAAATACTCAAAGTATATATTAGAGTTGGAAATGAATGATAAAGTATAACTTTAAAAAAGATAACTATTTTTGTTTCCTTTCACCTAGACCATGCAAAATTTAAGATTTAAGAAAAATTGGTTCAGTATTCCTACGTATTAAACCATTATGAGAACATCATAATGTTGTGTTGATAATGGTAAGCCATAATAAGCGTACCTAAAGAGGGATGGAGGGGCCCTTACACCCTATATTTGAGTTGAAAAGAATGGGTGATTAAGCCAAGGGTAGGGGTTTCCATCACATTTGTCTACATGCAAGTCAAACTAGTCAAAAATATTCAATACCTAATTAGATCTATAGTATACAAACATGAGACAAACCTGGAGTTGGACAAAACTAGAGCTTCGAGCAACCACTCCATTGGAACATGATGTGGAAATTTTAAGGAGGCAATACAAGTTTCCCATTGGTAACTCTTTCCATCATTATGACAACGTGAAAAACAAGAGTATTTGATTGTTCATTTCACTTATAATATGCCTATAAAGACTAAACATCCTCACTGTTATGCCCCTTCCTCCATGCATATCCCCTTATCCCCTTTTCTACAAAACCTTCAACAAAATGTGGTCTCCCCATATGTAATGATTACTAGATATGCACAACAATTAAAATATTTGTTTGTGAGGCTTTAGAAACTCTTCAGCAAACTTAAATTAGAATTTACATGCCTGACACATCGAGGAGGTATGTTAAGATAGTTTGAGAAACTTTCTAGCAAAAGTAGAAGATGCCTCAGAGATTTCGTCTTATGGAATACAATGATTGTCATATTTTGGAGAGAGTCAATTCCCTGTAATGACTTCAGAAAAAAATTCAACCAAATGCCATTGCATTCCATCCAATCAACCCCCCTCCTCTCTTTGTTACTATCCTTCTTATAACTAGCACTTGCACCTAATGGAGGTGCAAGGGAATCGATGATAGGTGTTTTAGTGGAAACTATAATTGAATTTTTACATTATATAAGGTAGTGTATAATAGTGTAGATTTACAAATATCATAAATAGAACAATAATAAAAGAAGATCAAAACATTTATTTCTGTCAGAGCTTCTAAGATAACATTGAGGTATACCTTGTTGACCCACTTTTGGTCCCTCAAATTTAAATTTTTGAAATTAAGTTCTTCCCCTATTTATGACCATCAAAACTGAAATTTGTGCCCTCCCTTAATGATTTCTCTCATAACACTTTGTGAAGATGATGTTTATAAGATGTGGTAGTTGAAAGAATATTAAACCAGTTCAAAAAGTTCAGCTGGTTCAAAAAGTTCAACACTTCAAAATCATGGTTCGAAGGTTCAGGTTAGGAGACATTGAACTTGAACCATCATACCTATTTTTGGTTCAAAGTTCAAGGTTCAAAAGGTTCGAAGGTGCGGATTCAACACTAAGAGTTCAGAAGTCCAGATTGCCTAGATTCAAAGTTCAAATGTTCAACAATCAAATTTGCAAGGAGTAAAGTGTTGAACCATTGAACTTGAACCTTTACAAAAGTTCAAGCTTCAAAGTTCATAAATTTTAACAGTTCAGAATCATAGTTCAAAGGTTAAGGTTAGTAGACATTGAACTTTCATCATCATACCTATTCTTGGTTCAAAGTTCAAGGTTCATCAAGTTTGAAGGTGCAGGTTCAACACCAAGAGTTCAGAAGTCAAGATTGCCTAGGTTCAAAGTTCAAATGTTCAACATTCAAATCTGCAAGGAGTAAAGTGTTGAAGGAGATGCAAGAGTTACGATGATATACAATGATATATAAATTAACATTTTAGAGATAACTTTATATGTGCACAGATAATAATTTAATCTATTTTTTTTATAAGATGCATTCTTAAAAGTGGTGGTGAATTGTCAAAGGCTATCATGAGATAGGTCTATGTTAGAGTTTTCAAAAGTTAAATGTTAAAATGTATCAATGTTGAATTTTAAAATTGGTTAAATTATTAGTGTGATTTTTTCTAAAATTTCTAAGAATCTTCAAAGGATTAATTTGTGGTACAAATTACCAGATGCAATCTTATCTATCTAAATAATTAATATTAGATATTGAAAACATAAAATTTATTATATATTATTGGTAAATGAATTTGAAAAATATAAGCTAAGTTATTCATTCTAAGTAAACTTTAGAATTTTGTGTCTTTAATTGTCATATTTTTTTTTCATATTTGTCCTTGGACTTTACACACTTTAGTTGTTATAGCACTTGTTGATATAATGTCCAATATTTGTAACAATATTACATTGTTCATTATCATTTTACAATGGTTAGTGTTGATGATTACTACCCGTAATTAAATGAAATGTATTCCTTGGATCTAACAATCATGTGATGTCACATTATTGTATTCTATTTTTCCCGTAGAGTGTGAAGACACATGCATTGTGTGCCCCCACTTTTTCTTGACACCGCCTATGCAGGGAATTTTTTTGTTATTTTTAAGCCCAATCTGAATATTCATGTAAGCATTTATTGCCATGCTTGTTAGAAAATAAACTTTCAAACTTAGATTTTCATTCTATAAGACATATTTGTAAATTTAATTGGTGTAGGAAACATTCCAAATTGTATATGCATTGAGAAAATGGGTTTGTTGGTTTTTTTAGTTGTTTAATTTTTATTTAGTTTTTTTTCTTTGGCTTGCAATAGCGAACAATATTTGCATTTCACAGACTCCATCTAGCAGAGTTTATAGCCTATACATATCTTGCTTCTAAATCTTTATTTTTAGTTGCCATTAGGTTCTTCTTTGAGTGTGCTCTTGTGTATGTGTTAATAAGAGGGATTCATTGTTGGCAATAAAAAGTAATTTTTGCATTGCTCATACTCGTCTTGGCAAACTTTCTCATTTTGTAAATATTTCACTGCTCAATCTCTTTGCTTACTTGTCATTAGAGCTATTTCAAATTTGCTAGATATTAATGAATTTGATCCTTAAATTAGGATGAACTATGAGGGGAATTATTTTATAGTCTGCATGTATCCACATTGTATATCTCAAAGTTTTGTAGAAGTTAGAGAGAAATGTGAAAATTGTTGTACATAATGAAAGGGTAAAAGGAGTTGTGCTATCTCTGATGGAAAAAAAATATCATCAATCATTGTTGACATTCTAGATGAACTGTGCCAAGATGATGACTTAACAAATTTTGAGTTTGTTAAAAGTGGGGTTGTGACATCATTACTAAATTATTTTGCAGCTAGGGACTTGAAAACATATAAAATGTCAAAAGCTTATTCGATTGGGCATCAGTTGGAAGTAATGAAAAGACTTGATACATTTGTCGATATTTCTCTTCCTTTGATTGTTCAAGGAAAATAATCTCCTTTTGATGAACTATAACTGATTGAATGTTTGAACATGTTAAGTTGATGATCACCGAGACATAGAAAGTTAATGCAAGACATTAAATCAATTAATGTATTGTAATGTCATTGATGTCAACTTGATATAATCTGTATGGTCATGTACATACTACTAAAGACTTCAAAGAACCAATGAATCAAATGCTATGCTATCAGTAACACATAAAAGTTAAGTATTCACAAAGTGACTATATACACCGATAGAGTGCACACCGATGGACATAGTAAACCAAAAAGAGAAAAGTTACAATGTTACCCGATGAGAAAAATTACAGCATTATCGACAAGCAAAGTCACAGTGTAAACCCGACAGATAGAATTACAGTGTTTCCCGACAGATAGACAACCTGATGGACATAATTACAGTGTTGCCCAATGGATAGACAACACCGAAAGGTGGAGATCCCAAAGACAACTGAAGTCTCACCAATGGAATAGTTAGTTGTCACCGATGACTAATTGAGGTATTGATCGACAGAACAAAGAGTTTAGAAATGACAAAAGGCTTAGCTGTCAATAGATAAATATAGACTTAACTGGTAGTTATCATTGTTTTAATTGAAAAAATAAAGCCAGAGATAAGTAAAGGATTTAAAGTTGTTTTGTCCAATTGGCAAGAAGATCTCTATGAGATAAAACAAGAGTTTTTGTTTAAAGCTAATTGGCGAGAATTGTGGATCACACCAAGATCAAGAAAGCTAAGAAACGGTGAAATAATATCTATATAGGAGACAAGGTAATTCAATATGAATTAGGGGAGTGATAAGAGAATAGATGCTAAAGAGATTCTAAAGGAGAAGAAAGTCTTCATTTAGACCTGATCAATCAAGTTGAGGAAAGAGCTAAATTCTACACACATCGATGAACAATGATACAACATCACAGAGCAGAACAATATGGAGAAAAGGTATTGAATTGATAACATTGATCAGAAAGGTAATGTACTTACAATAGATCTGAAAATCTGCAATTCTAGTTGTATATGTGAATAGATCAATTTACTGTTTCAATTTAACCATTGAAGCATCAAGTTTCTTAACTAAGCAGGACTTAAAATTCTTTTCTAATTGTGATACATCCCAAAGAGTATCAAAAAGTTTGATTATACAAAGTAGCATTGGATATGCCTGATACCTATTGACAGGCCAAGTGAGTGTTTGATCAAGGATGGTAGCATTAGATGCCAGATACTAAGTGACAAAATATTCATTTAAATCCTCTAACAAGGTCACACCTAACAGTGTGTTTGTAACCTTTAATAGGGTTGGCTCTTCACTGAACTCACTTCATAAGAGTGAAAATTTGGGTTACCGGTCCCAGTGGTTTTTCCCTTAATAGGGTTTCCATGTTAAAAACCCATGTGTTAATTTGTTTATGAGTCATTACTTTATTGTTTTGCATTTCACATAAGTAAATCTGGATTGATCGGTATACACTAGTTATTTATTGTATTTCGGTAAATTAACATACTGCTTATCGGTAAACATAAAGTAGAAAGTTTTACAAAGCATTTATGACAAGTAGTAAATTGATATAAGTATTTGGAGGAATTCATATTATAGGACTAAATATAACTAGAGGTATAATTTTATGGTACTAAGTTTTAAGGGTTGATTATTAGAATATTTTGAGGCCACTGATTCACCCCCCTCTCAGTTATTACTAACAATTGGTATTAGAGCTTGTGTGCTTAGAAGGAAGGTTTCAAGACCTAAGCTAAAGATCACAAGATGAATAGACAAGATGTGCCTAAGTTGAACAAAGACAACTTTGCTTCATGGCAAAGCAAGATAAGACTCCACTTATCAGGTATTGGAAATGATGTTACTCAATACTTAGATAATGAATATGTGTTTCCCATAGGAGCACTCATAGTTGAACAAATGATCACTCTCTGATGCTGAATTTAAGATGTTAAAACATGCACAACTACAAAGTAGATGTGGGATAAATTGAAGCTTGTACATGGTGGTGATATAAATGTTATGAGAGCCAAGGCAAAAAGCCTTAGAGGAAATTTTGATGATCTCAGAATGAAAGAAGGTGAAAACATCACATAGTACAACACAAGAATCAAAGAGGTAGTCAATGCTATTTGAGGAGTTGGAGGTGTACTAGATGAAAAGATAGTGGTAAGTAAAATTCTAATAACCTTATTGCCTAGTTATTCTATTTGAGTATCTTCCATACAAGAAATGAGAGCAGTAGAAAATAAAAATGCTACTCTAGATAGTTTGATTGGAAGACTGATTTCATTTGAGATGAATAACTTTGATAATAGTGTCTTACCAAACATAGAGTCTTCATTCAAATCTTCTTTGAGAATAAGTAAATCAAGTCATAAACACACTATGAGAAAAGATAGTGAAAGTGAAAGTGAATAAGAAGATCTTGATGAAATTGAAGCACTTATGGCTAGAAGAATGTAGAGAGGCAAATGTAAATACAAAGGTAGATTACCACTTGTATGTTTTAATTGTAAAGAGATTGGACACTTTGCTGCAAGATGTCCTAACAAATGAAAATATGATAGAAGTAATGACAAATCATTTGAAAATAAGTTTGACAAAGGTGATAACAAAGATTATAGAAGCAACCGACAATCAGAAAGAAGAGATACCCGAGACTACAAGGAAAAAGGAAAGAAGGCCAATTACCTAGCTACATGCAAAGATGATGACACTGACACCGAATCAGAAGAAGACATCAAGATGGTATTTTTATCCATGAAGGATGATTGATATGAAGATGAAGAAAGGTATGTAGACACTGCACTCATATCTAAAGTCAGTAAAAATGATGTCTGGATCATAGATAGTGGCTGCACTCACCATATGACCGGTGATAAGCAAAATTTTGATACTTTTAAATACTATAATGGTGGTTCAGTAAGAATGGGTAATGATACACCTTGTCAAGTTGAAGGTAAAGGAACCATAATGTTGAATAACCTGATTAAATGTGAAAATGATTATTGGGTTAGAGGACTAAATTACTAAGTGTTTCTCAATTGAACAATTCAGGTCACAGAGTAGAATTTAAAAATAAGAATGCAAAGATCTACAATGAATCAAGAAGATTGATTAGTACCGGTGAGAAGACACAAGGTAACCTTTTCTATCTTGATGACACTAACACCACTTGTTTGATGGCTAGAAATGAAGACATATGGTTGTGGCACAAAAGATTGTGTCATGTAAATTTTGACAACATGATAAAGATAAGCAAAAAGAGAAATGTAAGAGGCTTACTGAGCATGTCAAAGCCAGACAATATCATGTGCAAAAATTATCAAAAAGGTAAGATGACTAAGTCTAGTTCCAAAAGCAAAACCCATACATCTGATGCTATTCTAGAATTATTCCATACTGATCTATGTGGACCCATGAGAACAAAGAGTCACTATGGAGATAGGTATTTTATTCTCTTTGTTGATATTTTTCTAGAATGATGATAGTAATGTTTTTAAAAGATAAATCAGAAGCATTTAAGATGTTTAAATGGTACAAAACAATGGTAGAAAAACAAACTAAAAATAAATTGAAATGCTTAAGGTCAGATAGAGGAGGGGAATTTACATCAGATGAATTCAATAACTATTGCAATGATCATGAAATTAAAAGAAAAGTCTCTGCACTGAGGACACCATACAAAAATGAAATTGATGAAAGAAGGAACATATCCATTGTTGATTGTGCAAGGACATTGATGATAGAGAAAGGCATCACACAAATATTCTAGAGGGAAGTTGTCAGTACTACTGTTTACACATTAAACAGAGCACAATTGAAGAAAGACACCAAGAAGACACCCTATGAGCTATGGTATGGTTACACACCCAATGTAAGTTACTTCAAGATCTTTGGTAGTCAATGTTATATCTTAAAAGATGATAGAAATGGAAATCTTGACTCTAAAAGTGATGAAGGTATCTTTCTAGGGTATTCCACCAAGAGCAAGGCTTATAAATGTCTCAATAAAGCCTCTAACAAAATTGTTGAAAGTGCAAATGTAAAGATAGATGAATTTGTAGAGAAGAATGAAAAGGAAAGCACAAAAGAACCAGAGGACTACAACAAGTTTGTTTACAATGAAGAATCTAACACTCTACCCGAACAACCATGTAGAGCTCCCGAGCAATAGAATATTGCAACTGAGCATTAGGCTGCAAATACCAAAAATCAGGATATTGCTCAAGATGATGTACCAAGTGATGGAGATCAGAATGAAGGACAAAATGATGATCAAGATGATAGAAAAAGAATTGAACCTATACTTTCCAAGTATGTCAGAAGGAACCCTCCACAGAACTAGATCATAGGAGACAAGAAGGATGGTATGAGAACCATAAGTAAGTATCTAAACACAAGATGTCTAATTTGTGATTTTGAGCCAGAATTTGTCAATGATGCACTTGATAATGAAGAATGGATTAGTGATATGAATGAAGAAATTGAGAAGATTAAGAAAAAAAAGACATAGACACTTGTACCAAGACCAGATGACAAGAATGTTATTAGTACCAAATGAATATTTAGAAATAAGCTAAATGAGAATGGAGAAGTCACCAGAAACAAAGCAAGACTAGTATGCAAGGGGTATGCAAAAGAAGAAGGGATTGACAATGGAGAAACCTTTGCACCCATTGCTAGGCTAGAAGGAGTGAGAATATTACTTTCTTATGCTACATTTAAAGGATTCAATGTATACCAGATGGATGTCAAGTCTGCATTCATAAATGGAATACTTGAGGAAGAGGTATACATTGAGCAACCAGAAGGGTTTGTTGATCCAGACAAGAGGAACATGGTATGTAGACTACACAAAGCCTTGTATGGATTTAAAAAAGCACCGAGAGTCTAGTATGAAAGACTTCATTCCTATCCAATAAGTATTAGATTTGTAAGAACTAATGAAAACAATCATCTTTATTTGAAGGAAGATACTGATGCTAACATTTTGATTACTGAAATATTTGTTGATGACATCATATTTGGAGGCAATGATATACTATGCAAATCATTTGCAAATGAAATGAGCAAAGAGTTTGAGATGTCTATGTTTGGAGAGATCAAGTTCTTTCTTGGTCTACATACCATGCAACAAGATGAAGACATTTTCATTACACAATCCAAATACATCAAGGAAGTGCTAAAAATATTCAAGATGGAAGATTCCAAGCTAGTTGGAACACCAATGGAAATTGGATGTAAGATGAAAAAGGAGGACAAGTCACCTGAGGTAAATCAGACTTTGTATAGATCAATGATTGGCAAACTCATGTATGTTGTACATACGAGACCAGATATTGAACATGTAGTAGGAATAGTTGCAAAATTTTCTGCTAATCCTAGGGAATCACATATGACTGCTGTGAAAAGAATCCTAAGATATCTGAATAATACTAAGAACTATGGCTTATGGTATATAAAAGAAGGAAAATTTAAACTTAAGGTCTTTACCGATGCTGATTGGGCTGAAAACATTGATGACCGAAAAAGCACAACTAGAGGAGCATTTTTTATGGGTGACAAACTTGTCACATGGATCAACAAGAAGCAAGGATGCATCTCTTAGTCTACTACATAAGTAGAGTATGTTGCTACTGCTACAAACTAATCAACTATTGCATGGATCAAACAGTTACTGGAAGGTATGAATATTAAATTTTTTGAACCAGTAATTATCTATGGTGATAATACTAGTGCAATTAACATCTCCAAGAATCTAGTCATGCATGCTAAGACAAAGCATATTGCTATTAAGTATCATTATTTGAGAGAACAAGTTCAAGAAAACGAGGTGATACTTGAGTATGTGCAATCAAAGGAACAATTAGCTGATATCTTCACCAAGGCACTACCCAAGGATAGATTTGAGTACTTGAGAAAGAGACTAGGGGTCAAACCCTTGTCTACTAGTTAGTAAGATGACTAGAAGGCTGCATTAGCCTACATATTATCATAATATCATTAATGTTGATGCAAGCAAAGAGATGGAATTAAAAGATATATCTGTACATAGCAAGGTATTTATCTACACCAAGCACCAGAGTTGTTATATTGTTGATGGATTGGGAAATTCAAGGAATATATTGAATGGATAGAAAGGATTGTTTGAAATTACTGTCAAATATTTGTTTGGAATTGTTGTCAAAGGGAGAGATTATATCCATTATCACATTATCCAAAGGGAGATATGTAACCAGAAAGGGAGAGTACATACAAAGGCAAAGATTACTAACAAGAGAGAAAAGAGACATCAAAAGAAAACAACAGTCAAAGGGAGAAATTTTGACACAAGAAGAGAACACATCACATTAAAAGAAGAAAGATTCTACATCTATCCAGTGAAGGGATTGAAGATAGAAAGAGAGCTGCAGGAATCAAATCTAAGCTAAGTGAGCTTACTAAGGACTAGATATTTGTATCGGCTATAGTACATAAGATTGGTAGTTTGATGAACTTCAACTGTTATATTTCATATTGTATTAGTGATAATATAGTGTGATAATGTAGTGTGTTGCCATCAATTCCAAAGGGAGAGATTGATGAACTATAACTGATTGAATGTTTGAAGATGTTAAGTTTATGATCACTGAGACACATAAAGTTAATGATAGACATTAAATCAGCTAATGTATTGTATTTTTATTGATGTCAACTTGATATAATCTGTATGGTTAAGTACATACTACTAAAGACTTTAAAGAACCAATGAATCAAAGGCTATGCTATCAATAATGCATAAAAGTTAAGTATTCACAAAGTGATTGTATACACCGATAGAGTGCACACTGACATATAGAGTAAACCAACAAGAGCAAAGTCATAATGTTACCTGACGAGCAAAAGTATAGCATTACCAATGAGCAAAGTCATAGTGTAAACCCGACGAATAGAATTACAGTGTTGCCTAATAGATAGACAACCCGACATAAAGAATTACAGTGTTGCCCGACAGATAGAAAACATCGACAGATGGAGATCCCAAAGACAACTACAGTCTCATTGATGGAATAGTCAGTTGTCACCAATGGCTAACTGAAGTATTGACCAACATAACAAAGAGTTTAGAAATGATAAAAGGCTTAGCTGTCAAGAGATAAATATAGACTTAACTGGTAGTTATCATTTTTTTAGCCAGAGATAAGTAAAGGATTTAAAGCTATTTTTTCCAGTTGGCAAGAAGATCTCTACGAGATAAAATAGGAGTTTTGCTTTAAATCTAATTGGTGAGAATTATGGATCATGCCAAGAGAAAGAAAGCCAAGAAAAGGTGAAATCATGTCTATATAAGAGACAAGCTAATTCAATATGAATTAGGGGAGTGACAAGAGAATAGATGCTAAAGAGATTTTGAAGGAGAAGAAAGTCTTCATTCAGACTTGATCAATCAAGTTGAGGAAAGAGCTAAATTCTGTAGACACCGATGAACAATGATACAACATCACATAGTAGAACAGTGTGGAGGAAAGGTATTGAATTGATAACATTGATCAGAAAGGTAATGTACTTACAATAGATCTAAAAATCTATAATTTTAGTTGTATATGTAAATAGATCAATTTACTATTTCAATTTAACCATTGAAGCATCAAGTCTCTTAACCAAGCAGGACTTAAAAGTCTTTTTTAATTGAGATACATCCCAAGGAGTATCAAAAATTTTGATCATACAAAGTAACATTGGATATGCTTGATACCTATTGATAGGCCAAGTGAGTGTTTGATCAAGGATGGTAGCATTAGATGCCAGATACTAAGTGACAAACTATTCATTTAAATCCTCTAACAAGGTCACACCTAACAGTGTGTTTGTAACCTTTAATAGGGTTGGCTCATCACTGAGCTCACTTCAGAAGAGTGAAAATTTGGGTTATCGGTCCCAGTGGTTTTTCCCTTAACAGGGTTTCCATGTTAAAAATCCATGTGTCAATGTGTTTATGAGTCATTACTTTATTGTTTTGCATTTCACATAAGTAAATCTGGATTGATCGGTATACACTAGTTATTTATTGTATTTCAATAAATTAACAGATTGCTTATCGGTAAACATATAGTAGAAATTTTTACAAATCATTTCCGACAAGTAGTAAATTGATATAAGTATTTGGAGGCATTCATCTTATAGGACTAAAGATAACTAGAGGTATAATTTTGTGGTGCTAAGTTTTAAGGGTTGATTATTAGAATATTTTGAGGCCATTGATTCACCCCCCCTCTCAGTTATTACTAACACCTTTGATAGTTTTAGTTTGGAAGCTGCAGGATGCACTTCTCCCATAAGACTTCCCTATACAATTCAGTCAAGGTTTAAGGTCACACAATAATGATACTATAAAAGTATGGTTATGCAGAGCACATGGAGAAAGAGCTCTGGGTAGTATCCCTCCAACTATTTTATATATAGATCATTTGGATAGGATCATTGATATATCATCAAAGACAAATTAATGCAAGATATAATTTAAATTGCCACAGATCCAGAGGTGGAACATACATTTCCTGCACTTTTGTATATATTCACTGCCAACTTCATTAACTTCATTCTAACGACTTCTTTGACCACATAATATATATCAAATTTGAAGGGGGCCTCAAAAATGACTTCTAATGTTAACATGATCTATCTAGGGAGTAAATTATTTGTGTTATAATTATAGGAATATCATTGTCTTTGTAAAAAGATAAGTCACAATCTCTTTTATTTAAATACTATGATAGTAACATAACATAACATGGAACTTCCATTTAGTTTAAATAAAACTTTCAAAAAATTTAAAATGCCTTGCAGCTGAAAGGTTAGAATATTGTCAAGTTAACACATGTAATTCCCTCCGCCTAACTAAACTTGGTAGGGGAGGCTCAAAATAGTTTTGGGTGAATCAAAATATAGTTATGTATTAGAAAAAATATTGCCCCTTTCACTATTGTAAAAAATAATGTTATAATAGTAATTAATGTCCTGATAGAACCATTCATAATATAAATTGTTAAGGCTTTCTTTGCATGCACACTAATATTTATATTCCAATTAATAATTGACATACTTCAATGTTAAAAGTTTATGGATTGATATCTATGAATATCCGAAAAATAGTACATGGTTGGATTTTAGAAAATATTTATTAAAAATATTATCAAGTGACTAAAGAATAAATTTAGTAATTTATTTTAATTATAGATTTATAGTGGTAAATGAAAATTAATTAGGTTAATTAATTAAATGTGTAAGATTATATATAAATTTATTTAAAATATATGATAACAAAAAATTAAATAAAAATGTATAAATTTAGGTATTAATTGTAAGTGAATAAAGATATTGAGTTTTATTGAGTTAATAATTTTTTATTTTATTATATCTTATATTAATAAACCATTTTTATTAAATTTAATAGATCTCAAATTTTATTAGTACTTAGATGGTTATTGCAATGATTTTTTTCAAGATTTATTACGTGAGTTTTGATTAATAGTGCTTAACTAGTTATTACTCGATCAATTATTAACTAGTATTACATATATATTTTTAAAATTATTTTCTTTTTTTACCTGCTAAGTGTATATTTTTTTTAAGTTGATATATTTCAAAAATATATCTCACAATGATCGGATAATTTTTTTCCTATCTGAGCTTTTTTTCCTACTGTTTTACTGGATAAATGATGTAAAGTTCACAGTGATGTATATCATTTATCTAAACCCTAAAATATTTGACCTTATTTATGTGCCCTTATTCTCACCATTGGTGTTTGCGATTTTGCATATGTGTGGCCTAATTATTATGCTCTGTCATGACGATTCTCATTCATGGAGAGTTTATTTTAATTGAGCAGTTAATATTGGAGCTATCTGTGTTAGAAAAATGTAAGAGTTACTTCAATGTTTTATTAGCCGATAAGCTATTTATGGCGAGAAATATCACTCTAAATGTTTTTGCGGTTGCCAGAATTTTTTCTCAGAAAAGTCTGTTTGTGTATTTATGCAAGCTGTTAAAAAATAATAGGTTTTGGCGGTTTCAAAACAGAGTGAGATCCAGTCCACGCCCGAGCTCTGTGTGATCGAACAAAGCACATCCGATATAAATTGGGTAACTCTGATATGCCAAATCCAAATGTCATTCTCACCGTGAGATTTATTTGTCAACAACGTGAAGAAAACCAGTGAACAAGTTTTGTGTTTCATCCAAACCGCTAAAGAAAATCGGGTGTGCATAAGGCAAGTTTCATGTGTGAGACAATAAATAGGTGTACGGTGCCAAGCTCGCTCGAGAGGGAAAGCCTATCAGCTTGATTATTTTCCTATATTTTCAAGGATATATCTAGTAAGGACACTCTACCTCTAGGTAAGGACTCTTTGGACATGGGCACCACCCTACTCAAAAAGGAGAACCATGCTACCTTAATTACATGATAGGAGAGTCTCTTTACACCCACACACCCATGCTTATTCAATGCTTGATGTCTTTAAGACCACTACATTTATTCATTTCTTTTATCTGTGGAGTAGTGTATAAGGTATGCAATGCAATAAATTAGTCAATCCCATTCAAGTATAGGGGGTGTAGTTGGATGGAGGAGTGAGAAGGATAAAATATGTATAGTGTGCAATGAGCACAATGGAAACTGGTTGATATATCTAGTGCTATTTTGTTGACTTAGTTCAACTAATAACATAATAACAAGAATATTTGATGCTTTTCGAACTATTTTGGCATGAATACTTGGCTTTGTAACATTAGCATGTTTTATAATTAAATACACATGTTCAACAAAATTCCAATTCTAATACCAATTCATCAAGATAACATTACTCATGGAATATGGGAATTGTGATGATGTACATTTGATTGTTAGTAGTGGTTTAATTAAAAATAAGATATATCTAAAAGTAATTATATGCCTTATAGAAAGTAGACCCTTTTTTATGCAATGAATCAATTGCTTTTTATCTTTCTTTTTAATTCCAGGTAGGTTAATATATAATTGTAAATAGGGTTTGTTTGTTGCTATGTCCTAGTGGATTAATGAAGTCTATTATAGAAGAGGTTTTGAAATAAATTAGATATAAAGAATCACACAATAGTACCTATCAATAATCTAAATGTACGAAGTCATTAACTCACTCATCACTAATCACCATACAACATTACCCATCCCCTCTATCCATAGTATTAAAATACTTCACAAAGTGAATGTTACCACATGATTTAAAGCTTCCACCCAATGTTCTCAGCATTAGTCACCTTATGAGAATTATTGTATTATTTGAAATTAACATGCACATATTCAAACAACTAAATATATCATAGAGAGAATGAAATTATTGCTTGTTGGGTCCATAAATATCATAAAATTAAAGTACTTACCTCATCATCCTAAGGTGTGTTTTTTTCAACTCACTTCTTTCAAATCTAAGATCTTATCACACTCAATCAAAACCATCAGTACAATATAACATTGTATAAAAAACAACATGAATTTACTTATACTCAACATAACAAGAAAAAACTAAATCTTCTAAAACTTTATTTATAGCAGGACTGTAGTACGAAGTAAAGTAATATTGTATTAGACTTAGTTATGTTTTGTTGGGAGGGTAGTTGGTAGCAAGGAGATGCGTCCGTTGGTTTCCCCAACCAACTGACTATTATATAAGACTTTGATTTATTGTTGTTGAACTTATGGTTTTCCTGGTAATACATATAGAATAAACATTTCCTTGCCATCTTGGTATTCTGGTATGGTGTTCTGTGCATTTCATTGGTATTGGTAATAATTATATTATTGGTACATGTCTTGTTGGTATCACTAAATATATGTTGTGTTGTTCTGCACATTGTGGACTAATAACCATTCTACATTTTGGCATCGCTGCCTAAGTTCAGACCTAGAGGTTATAGAGAAGAGGAGGGAATACCAAGGGTAGATCAAGTGACACTAGATTTGGTGGTGGCCTGGGAAGTGTTGGTACGTGTGAAGGGAAGCTGAGAAAGAGTGGTCCCATAAAAGCATGGTATGATGAATTTTGGTACCACCAGCGGTGTAGGATCTACCTTGCGAAAGTCCTCAAATCCTGGCTAGACATTTGGTCCACTCAATAAATTCATGCCCCTGCTTCCAAACAAATATCCTAAGCACATGCATGGAGAAGAAACTAAAGAAGAAGCCGCCCTATGAATTCTTGTCCAACAACAAGAAGAAGAAAGATGTCGCCGCTTGAGAGGATTGGGGAACTAGTCTCTAAGTGAAAGACAACTTGAGGAAAACTTGATCGAAAACACCATAGAAGGAATAGCCAACTTGGCCATTTTAGAAACATTGAAGGGAGGAGGGGAGAATCCTCAAACCCTTTCTAGGAGAGAGTAATGGGAGGAACACCACTTCACCCCCACAAAGGAATCACAAGGAGAAGGAGAGATCACTAGTTCGGGAGGGAGCGTCCTGATAGGAGGGAGCATCTCGACAGGAGGGAGCATCCCACCAGGAGGGAGTGTCCTGGTAGGAGGGAGCATCCCGCCAGGAGGGAGTGTCCTGGTAGGAGGGAGCATCTCGATAGGAGGGAGTATCCTGCTAGGAGGGAATGTCCTGGTAGGAGGGAGCATCCTGGCAGGAGGGAGTGTCCCGCCAGGAGGGAACATCCCAATAGGAGGAAGTGTACCGCTAGGAGGGAGAATCCCGCCAGGTGGGAACGTCCTGCCAGGAGGGAGTATCCTGGTAGGAGGGAGCATCCCGGTAGGAGGGAGTGTCCTACCAGGAGGGAAAAGAAGAATCCTTGCAGGAGGGAGTGTCCCACCAGGAGGGAGTGTCCTGGCAGGAGGGAAAAGAATGGCAGTAGTCAAGCAAAAACTTCCCAGATTTACTACAGAAGGGTCAGATGACCCGACCTGACACTGTAAAACATGTATCACCATATGGTAGGTGAATGGAGAAAATGATACAGATGAATGGTTAAAATCCTTCCTTGCTACACTAAGAGGGATCACTATTGATTGGTACACAAACTTGGATGGTGCCCAAAAAACCAAATGGAAGGATCTTCGTACTGCCTTTGAGGAGCAATTTAGACTCCTACGAGATGATGACGAGGTAGTCATAGAAATATATGATAAAAGGAAAGGGAAAAATGAGTCAGTTAGGGGTTATACCAGGAGACTCAAGGAATTGATAGGAAAATTGGATAACAAACCTACTGAGGAATTGAAAAAAGATGGTTCATTGAAGGGCTAACCTTGTCCTTGAAATAGAAAATGAAGATAGTACCGCCATCATCCTTTGGAGAGGCATGCACCTGAGCAATGGACATTGAAAGTGAAAATAAGACTTCCAAAGCTAAGAAGCATGAAAGTGGGAGAGAGAGTTCAGAAGAGAGTGGGGATGAGTCCAAGACCATCTAGGCCTTGAGAAAAGACATGATGCAGTTGATGAAGGAAATTACTGGAAGTAAGGAGGAAAAAAGAGAGGGGAGGGAAATCTTGTGTACAGATTGTGAAAAGGAGGGACACACATAAGGAACTTGCCTATGCAAAGCCTTTTGTGATATCTATCAGGTGTTAGGCCACATAATCAAAGACTGGCCCTACAATCTAAAGGCATGGAGTGCTCAAGTATTCTTCACTAGAGAATAATCCACACCACCCACCACCCCTCCACGTAACACTAATGCAGAAGCTTCACCTAGAGGGTACCAAAAAAATAGATGGGGGAGAAAAAAAGATAGTAATAATAAAAACAATAAAAAAACACCCTGGAGAGCAATCCAATACAATTCTAAAGGAAGACCCATGATTCAATGTAAGCGATGTAATGAATGGGGACACTTTGCATGGGATTGCTAGAATGGGGGAGGAAAAAATGAAGGGATGTTATGTAAATGGTGTGGACTGGGTAATCATGAGGATGCCAATTACCCAAGACAAAAGGGGGTGAACATGCTTGACATTACAGAATTAGAGAAGGAAGTTTTGGCCATCACAAGAATGCAGACTAGGCAAATTACATGCCCTGACATAGAGATAGAGAAAGAAAGGTTCCAAGAAGCCAAGAATGACATTAGAAATAACATGTCAGAGGGGGGAAGAGGAAGTACCACTAAATCCCCAAATAATTGGCCAGGACTAAGCATCAGGAAATAAGTGCTGGAACGACCATCCCTATTAAAATTATGGATCTATTAGAAACATTACCCCAACCATGGGTAGAAATATCACAAGGAATAAATAGCCAAGAGGACACCATTAAGGGAGAGGGGAAGGAAGAAAAACTAGTAGAAAAGACTGATACCCTATTCACTATAGGGACAGGGAGGACACCTGCAGTAGTCAAAATGAAGATAATAAGGTGTAAACTCTCTAATACTATTGTCGACGGAGGGTCCGGTGTGAATGTTCTACCGGAGGAAACTTGGAAGGCACTGGGAAGCCCACCCTCTGGCCACCCACATTTCAATTGGTAAGAGTAGATCAGCATAGAATCAAGCCAATAGGAACTTTTTATGCCCTGCATACCCGTCCCTACATTTTATGTGCAAAATGTTGGGTCCCCTCTTTTCGCTTTTGGCTCTTGCCTTTGTTTTTTTTTGTTTTCTTCTCTAGGTTTTCCTTCCCATGAGGTTTGATTTCTTTTTCTTTTTATCTTTCACGTCTCTAGGACCCGATCCTGGAGTTGGTTGTTTCCTTTCCATAGCTGGATTCTGGACTTCGGGATTCCCTGCCGCGATGCCTCTTCCTCGTGAAGAGGTATGGTTGCACGGAATCCCTGGGCCCAGAGTCTGGAGGTTTTCCTATTCTGGAGTTTGTGGGAAAGAGGGAAACTTTCTTTTTACCTTAGGTATAAATAAGATTTACATGTCACTTTTATAGTTACCGTGATTAAAACACTTAGAGCTTTTCAGAGCGATTCCTTGGCAATTTGAAGTGCGATTAAGTGCAAATTACTCTGAGCTTAGTGGATAAATATGAGTTGGTTTTTGGTAGCTATTTGTGAGCATTGGAGATTGAAGCTATTGTAGAGTGGTCCTAGTGCCTCCATCTCTTTGCTGTTCTTTAGGTTTCTAGGTAGGTCTTCTGGTTCCTACCTTTGTTTTGCTAGTTTTTGGTTTGTTTTGTTTTGGTCTGTGTTTTGGTTTTTTCTGCATTTTTTCTACTTCTGGTTCACCACCCATTGGTGGGTTGGCTCTGCCAGAGAGTTGTCCACCCTCTACGTAGCTATAGGTTAATGTACATTTTGTATTTTGTTCTAGGGTAGCTGCTGTACATGTGTTTATATTGTTTAGTCTGTAAAGTGATGTATATGTCTGTATATTTTGTGTATATCTATTTCAACCTCGGCCCTCTATACATTTTCATGCATGTATTTTTTCTTGTATATCCCTCAAAGCTCATGAATTCTTCATGCTCTATCATGCATTTTCACCCCATGAGATAGAGCTCGTTGAGGTGGGGTCACCATAGTTCGAACTCAGCACCTTGCTAGTTCAAGCCATGGTGGCTTTCTCTCTCCTCCATCTCATCATATTTATGGTAGGTTTAATTTCCCACAAGTGGACATTCAAACCATGTCCCATCTGACACTTAATGCCCTTGTGTCAACCCACTTGTCACCATAAATGTCTTAACGCCGCCTGTCATCCTAGCACATGCCAGTACATGTCTACAAAAGTATGATTTATTGCCAGTCACATCGGCAATGGCTAGTAGTCTAGACTCTGGACCTCTGGCAGGACCTTGTCTTTCACTTCCTCCTACTGCCTTGATAACACACTCTAGAATGATAAATCATGCTCATTCTAGATGCTCCAGAGCTTTTGATATATGTACTAATGCTTGTTTGGCAGGTGCGGGTTGGTGAAGAATCTCTTAGAGTTGTAACTTGTTTCTATATATATGTCTCGACAGTTCTCCAGTCTTGCAGGTTGTTGATAAATTAATTCAAAATGTATGACGATTTTGCTCCTCCTGATAGCCTGGAACTACCTACCACTTCTACCTGGGGATCTACAAAGTCAAAGATTGAGAGAATGCTGGTGAAGCTGCCCTTAACCTCCAAATATCCAAAGGAGGGAGCTATTGCAGGGTTCAAGGTGGACTCCAATGTCTAGGAAATAATAGATACAAATCCTGGAACTTGGGCCAAACTGCAGGGTCTGATCCAGACCATTTAAAGGTTAAAGGCTGAAGGAGACAAGGTAGCCACTTGCTTGGCTGCCTCCAGCATCATAAAGGCTAAAAAATTCCCATGTTCAATGTAGTCATCAAAATTAATAAATTAGCTAGTGGTACTATACAATGCACCTACTCGCATAGTCCTACTTCCAGATCCCCGACCGCTACAATACCCCACCATCCTCGTCACCTTGGATGCCCCAACCTTTGCTTCTGGGTTGGGGATTTCTCAGCTCAAAGGGTCCGCTGTCGTCACTCAGGTTGACTTACTGAAGGAGTTTGATGAGGCCGAAATCATTTCCCAACAACACCTCAATAGTCAGTGGCTGAAGTCTCCAAAGCGATACCACAAAAGAATGAAGTTGGAAATTCCCCGCAGGGATTTCAAGGAGCCCATCCAAGCGGGCATTATATTTTTATGAAGGATCTTCAGATGGCCCCACACCCATGAATTCTTGGCATGGATGTATTATTTTCTATACTGCATCACTAAACACAAAAGGACCTTCAACTGGGCGGCTATCATAGCCTGCAACCATGTGGATACCCAGATGAGGACCGTCGCCCAAACCTCTCAATTTTATATGAATTCATATGTGCTATGGGTGTTAGCATAATAGAGACCGGCCTTTCTGAGATTGGGCACAGTTGGAGAGCTCAAAAATGGGCCAGGGAAAGTCACACCGTGGGATCATTATCCCCAGTTATATTGGGAACTTAGTTTCCAAAATTTCTGCCAGGTAAAAGATGCTTTCATTTACAATAATATCTTAACACTTACTCGGGAATTTGGGTCCCGCCTCTCACATGCGAAAATACCTCTAGTTAGCTCCTACAGCCAATATTTTATTCATTTTTGGCATCACACCTACATTAGGGTGACCGACTTCAATGGGAAGCCCTATCTTCTTCCCCAGTATTGTGGGGATAGAATCATTCTCTTGGCGTTTTGTAGGCAAATGATGAATCTGCACACCTTTACATTGAAGAAGGTCATCAACATCTCATTCCCTTTCTCTTGTGGGAATTATACATGCAGCCTCACTGTGGCTCAAGAAGTAGGTAATGAATTGAAAAGCTCAGGGCTAGTTGAATTCAACCATGCCTGGAGAAATTATGATCCTCACGACAAGATTGCCACAGCACTACCTCAGGTGTTTTAGCCCCATGAAGTGGATATTGAAGATTTCTAGGTAGACTACCAAGACGATTTTGATCTCCGGGCCTGACAAAATATAAGGATAAGCAAAGGGCTCATGAAAGTGCTAGATGTTTGGACCTTCCCAAAAGGATTTAAGGATGATAGGCTGCTGGAGGATCCAGCTTACAAAGGACAAGGGTTGGAAAAATAGGATCTTCCCTCGGTGGATTGGGCCATCCCAGAGGATCTAACCATTAAAGGGGTAAGCCACCCCATTTTGGAGGCAAGTCATCAGTACTTCACCCGGGTGTGTCCTAAAAGTGCCTGAAAGAAATTAATGGTCAAGAAGACCATTCCTTCTTCAGCCGGTGCCAGACCATCTTTGTCTATCATGGCTATTGAAAAAAGCACAAGTAAAGGGAAATGGAAAGAGGGTGCCCTAGTTACCAAGGCACCTCCCCAAGTTCCTACACTTTTGATGGCCTATCTACATCAACAAATGGAGTCGACAAAGCTGACTAGTCAGTAGCTAAGCATGCAGGTATCTGCCAATCTCCCCATAACTCCAATGGCATCTGCTCGCCTGACGGGATCCTCCTCATTGGTAGCTATGATGACTAGATAGAATATCACTGAGGTGAGGTCTACTAACATTCTAGATACTAGGGCTTCACTCATAAGGAAGAAGAAAATAACTTACCTTTGTTGGTGGACCTGACCATAAAGTCTCGTCAACAGAAACTGGCGCTAGAAGGAGGGTATGAACTCATCCCGCTCTGAAGATTTAGATTTTACACCACCTAAGGGTTCCCTAAGCCATAGTTTTAGAAGTCAAGCCTTCAGTAGGATTGGATCATTCTCACTAGCAAGATTCAAAAGAATCCTTAGATCAACTCCCAACCCCAGAAGGTTTGTTGAACTCGAGCCCCCGAATCAAAAGAAACAGACCCCAAAAGCCAAACCAGCCACCATTGTCTAGGGATCTAGCATACCATTGAATACCCAAGTATCCTAGATGATCTCGAGGATTAACACTCAACCAAGTCAAAACTCAACTCCCCCAATGACTGCCTATTTTGGAAATACCAGGTCCCCAATGGGAACTTTTCTGGTGCACCCAACGATTTACCTCCGCACCCCGAAAAGATTTGTCCCTGATATGAGCACTTAGGCTCATGAACCATAGAAGAGAATCTAGAGGTATATAAAGATGACATGAATTGACACCAGATCCAACATCAAGACATTGTGACCTGGATGTTCCCTCTATCCCTAGACCAAAATGAATTGAACTGGTACCTTAATCTTCCTACCAACTCCATTAACAGTTGGTAGGATATGGAAGATGCCTTCCTAGCTACCTTCCACGTACACGTGGACCCAGCGTGGTCCTACAACCAGTTCATTTCCATTAGGAAGGAACCAAATGAACCCCTTGCAGCATTCAATCACCAGTTCCAACACACCTTGAAGCGGTGTACGGGCCCCTTCATCCCATCTGTGGAAGTGACTATTTAGACCTATCTCAACGTGATGGACCCCTTCATTGCCACTCTCCTTTGGAGAACTACCATCCCAGGCGATTGTGACACTTTGGAAAAATTTTACAACCTAGCCTTAGAGCTGTCCCATAGCCTCAACAAATCTCTAGGCAAGATTGGATAGAGCACACCATTCAACATGATCCCTGTGAAACTCCTTACGTCGGGGGATATAACCCCAATCATGAAATGGGTGCCCCCATGATGGCCATGAATCCCTTGCCGCTACCAATAGACCAACATGCCCAGTATGTGTATCCATCACAAACCCATAAAAACACTAGGTCTAAATTTTTTTCCCTGGAACTAGCCGCAACAAATGCAACAACCAAAGACATAATCACCTAGAGTGCTTTTCTTCCAGTCATCTGTGGTTGGAGGATTGCCACCCTTGACTCCAATGAACACTGCTGCCTTCCCAGGAAACCAACAACAACTGTCATATTGTGATGCAAAAACTCAGTTGACCATCGAGGTTGAATCCCTGAAGCGAATGTTGTCCACCTTGACTGTGGACATGGGTCAACTGAAGGCAGGGTCCTATGCACTCCAGAGTTCTAATTCTCAGAGAGGGAATATTTTCTCTGGTCAGCAAAACAACAATGCCAAAGGGAGAAATTTTAACAACGGGCCTCAGGCCAACCAAAAATAATGGAATAATAATGCTAATACTAGAGGTTCACCTCTAAACCAAAAAACCAACCAGGGTAATGCTGGACCATCCCATTTCATGCCAGTTGTGAACTTCCAGCCCATGACCAATTGGTGTAGATTGCATGACACAGGCTCCCACAACTTGGTAAACTATGCCACACTGGAGAAGATCATCACGATTTCCTAGCTAGATAGACAACAAGTGTTTGATCCTACACCCCTAGAACCTCCTATGCAAGAGCCCACTCATGGTGCATTCACCTATGAGACTGTCTTCTTTGGGACCGCTAGAGAAGACGAAGAAGAATCTAAACTATAGGGATTCTTTGATGTGTCAATTCTGGCCTTTGAGGCCAATGCCTTCACCAACCCATAAACTCTTTACAACACTCAGAGCTAGGCTTGTAAAGGACCAGTTTACACACCAACACCTCCTAAGGACACTCCTCCCTGGGATAATACAATTGATTGGTCTATCCCTCCAAAAGATTCTAGCTCTAACCAAGCAAAGGACCTAACCTAGGGAAGCCACCAATTCTCGGGAGGAAAATTTGATATCACAAAGGTGTTAGAACAAACCACCACCTCCATGACCTTGATGGAGGTTTTACTAAACTATCCTGAGAAAAAGAAATGTCTTTTGAAACTCTTGGGAAACCTAGAGGCTGTCAACTGCCCGCCCAAGACTATCTCTTTTGAGGACACCAACATGGCTATCTTCCAGGGAAATATTGAAGATCCTCCCTTCCTGCTAGGCCTAAACATACAAGGGAAAAATACACACAACTGCCTAGTAGATTCTAGGGCTTTAGGAAACATCATGCCTCTATCCATATGCCACAAGCTTGGATTTCAACCGACCCCATCTAATGGTACAGTAATCCAACTAGATAAGACTACTATAAAAATGGTGGGTGAATTGAAGAATGTCCAGATACAACTCATCCAAGACCCCAGGATAGCTAGCACAATTGACATCCAAGTGGTGGACATCCTAGAGACTTATGGGATGTTGTTAAGTCAGAATTGGTCTAATTCCTTGAATGGATACTTTTCGACTGACTTCTCCCACTTATGGCTTCCCTGGGAAGGAGAATCTAATAAGATCTGGGTTGAAAGTGAACCCCAAATGAAACAGGCCCTCACCAAAGTCAGGAGGGTGAATGAGGTCTTATTCCTTGAGACTTCCCCTGGGGTGTACCGACCCCTTGAAATCCTAACATTCAATTTCACCCCCAGGGAGGATCCCATAGTTCTACAGAGAACCCAGGACCTGGAAGAAAAATTGAGGGTTGAGGTTAACTCCCAGGGTGCTGCAGCAACCCCTACCACACTCTTGTCTAGCACTTGGTACTGGTTACATTACCAGAAACATTTAGAGCTAGAGTGTGAGCCTTGCCTTGCTACCACCACTCAGCACATCGATGCCCTCTGAAGAAAAGAACACACAACCGATTCCCTGGGACTCAGTACTTCTACTGGCAGCGCCTCTGCTACACTATTTATCTAGGAATCCCAACTAGAAGCCCCTCCAGAGGAAAACCTAACCCAAGTACCATCAGCACTAGAGGAAACCCCTCCCAAGCCTCCCAAAAATAATCCAAATACTTCTCCATCTCCCCAGCTCCAGACAACAAACGATGATTTGTGGATCCTTAAGTTTGATGGGTCCCGATCCAAACAGGGCTGTAGGGCCGGAGTAGAATTAATCAACCTATGAGGGAAATCCTTCCTCACATTCTATAGGCTATAGTTTAACTGCACGAACAATGTCAGGGAGTATAAGGCCTTGGTCCTTGGACTCCTATTTGCATTAAGGAAAGGAATCACTCACCTTCGAGCCCTGGGTGATTCAGAGTTGATTGTCAAACAAGTTCAGAGTCAATACACCTATCATGATAAGAGGCTGGCTACATACCGCAACTAAGCATAGAGCCTTATTAAAGATTTTTATGCCTTTGGCATTAATCTTCTCTCCTAGAGATAGAACTATGTCCCGGATGCCCTTGTTGTTTCTGCCAGTACACTTGAGCCCATGGATAGCTCACGACTCCAGAGATTTTCTATTGAGATGATCCCCACCCCATCCATTCTAGATAATGTCACCCATTTTTAGGTCTTTGAGGATGATCAACATATCCTGGACTTCATGGCCAATGTTGGTGTCTTTGAGGACCAGATAGTGGAGGAAAGGGATCACGATGACACTGGATAGGGTGATGAAGATGAAGGGATCATGGACCTAACGACCATCCCAAAGGGGATGGTTTCACTTGAATAAATCTTTGACTCAGACCCTCAGGGCCAGGAAAATATATCATCCTCCTTTGAGGGAGGAAAATTTGAGAAAGTGAACATCGGCTAGCCCGGTGAAGAGAAAATGATATACATTGGCACCTCCTGCTCCCTTGAGGAGAAGGAGAAGATTCTTTCCATTCTCTGAGAATACATAGATGTGATCACATAGGGGTATGAGGATTTGAAGACATATGACACATCCATGATGACTCATATCATCCCACTCAAACTTGATGCTAAGCCTTTCAGGAAAAAGCAACGACCTGTTAACCCACTGATCGAGCCTCTGATTCATCAGGAGGTGCAAAAACTATTGTTAGCCTGAATAATCTTTCTAATCTAGCATACTACGTGGGTTGCCAAATTGGTCCCTGTGAGAAAGAAGAGCGGTGAAATTCTCCTTTGCATGGATTTTTAAAATTTGAATAAGGCCTCCAAGAAAGATAATCACCCTCTCCCCTCATTGGATGAGGTGTTGCAAATAGTGAACAAATCTCAAATGATGTCTTTCTTGGATGGGTACTTTGGATATAACCAAGTCATAGTTAAATATAAGGATAGAGACAAAACATCATTCACCACCAAGTGGGGAACGTTTTCATATCAAAGAATGCCCTTTGGCTTGATTAATGTAGGGGCTACATTTCAGAAGGCTATGGACATTGCATTTGAGGGCCTTGTGAACTGGTGCATAATCATCTACATGGATGATTTCATTGTCTTTTCCCAGGATAGGCATGACCATTCCGCCCACCTCACCCAGATTTGTGAGAGATGTTGCCGGTATGGAATATCCCTTAACCCTAAGAAATGCATATTTGGGATCACTAAAGGGAAGTTGCTCAGGCATATTATATCTGAGAAGGGTATATCCATTGACCCTAAGAGAGTTGAAGCACTGCTAAACCTGCAAATACCTATTAGCAAGAAGGAAATGAGGTCTTTCTTCAGAAAGATCAACTTTGTCTAGTAGTTCATCACTGGATTCACCAAGATCATGAAGCCACTCAATGAAATGATGAAGAAAGATACCAAAATTGAGTGGAGTCCTAAAGCAAAGTAGACGTTTTCCCAAATTAAACAAATGATAATGGAGGCACGAATTCTGGCTAGTCCAAACTACTCCCTCCCTTTCTATATTTACTCATTTGCTTCGTCACATTCTACAGTGGTAGTATTGACCCAAAAGGTCAAAGGGGAAGAACAACCAATAGTTTTCATGAGCTCCCCCTTCAAGAACACTGAAGTCTGGTACTCCTCATTTAAAAAGTAGGGCTTTGCTCTTGTTTGCGCCATGAAGAAATTCTGATATTACATTCTCCGGAGCAAGGTGCATGCCATCATCCCAGACTAGGTGGTAAAATCTCTGCTGATGCAAAGAAAATTGGGTGAAAGATGGGAGAAATGGATGGCCATCCTCTAGGAATACAATTTGGAAATGCAACCCATGAAGATAGTCCGAGGCTAGGGACTAAGTAGAGCGATGGCTGAAGAGACTCCCCACATCAAATGTTAGACATATACGGTGGAGTCCATCACTCGAGACCTATGGTACACATATCTGGTGTAATTATTATTGAATAACAAATTCCTAGAGGGATTACCTCCAAAAAAATGCTGCACCCTGCGGTGGAAAAGTACACACTTCATGATCAAAAACTCCATGTTTTTTCATAGAAATTATGGAGTGTACCTCTAGTGCATTGATAGGGTCCAAGCTGCAAAGATAATCAAATAATTTCACAGGCAATTTAGAACTAGGCATGGCTCAGTTGATGCCATTGCTCATTAGATCCTTCAGGCTAGGTACTATTGGCCCTATATCTTTAAAGATGTCTACACTCACGTCTGGAAGTACCATACTTACCAAACACTGACACATTTTGAACATAACCGAGCTATGCCTCTGTAATCAGTTTTCAAAGCTAGACCTTTTTCCCAATGGGAATTTGACTTTATTGGGGAAATCAACCCCAAGTCATTTGACAACCACTGATACATCCTAGCTACTACTGATTACTACACCCGGTGGTCCGAGGCCATTCCTTGTAAAAACAACATGACAGGTGTAGTTATCAAATTCCTAGAAGAAAACATCGTCACAAGATTCAGGATGCCTTTTGCTATAGTATGTGACAATGGTCTAGCATTTTCTTTGGCACAACTACTTGAGTGGACCTATGGCCAGAAGATCACTCTGAAGTTCTCTAGCAACTATTACCCCCAGGGGAATGGTGTTGCTGAATCAACTAACAAAAATTTGCTTGAAGTGATCAAACACCTGTTAGAATAGAATCCCTGGGATCGACACCAAAAGATGAGATTCATCCTCTAGGTGGATCACATTCAAATTAAGGTCACCCTGGGAACATCCCCATTCCATCTAGTTTATGGCTAGAATCTAGTGTTCCCCATTAACTTACAGATCCCAGTTTTACAGTTTATGTAGGAATTCAGCAACCAGGACAACATTGTGGAGGTTCAGCTTCTAAACCTGGTGTGGATGGAAGAATAAAGAGATGTAGCTCTTGAATATTTTGTGTTTCATCAAGAAGTGGTAAAATGATGGTTTGACCGAAGAGCCCAGTATAAGGCCTTTAAAATTTTAGACTTGGTCCTCATGTGGGATAAAGCTCGAGAAAAAAAAGGGAAGCACACTAAGTTCCAACAGCTCTGGCTCAGACCGTATTTGATCTCAGGGACCTGCGGGGAAAATACCTATCACCTCAATACCATGACCGGAGAACCCATCCCATTGCCTGTCAATGGATAGTTTCTCAAACATTACTTTGAATGAGACAGATTTTTCCAGAATTGTACTATATGTAAACTTTCTTGCTTGTAAATATTTCTTTCCTAGTGCCCCATTTGGGGTGCCTTGCCTTGTAAATATTTTTGCTGGTGGTCCTCCAGGACCACCTCTTTTTCCTTTGGTTTTGATTCTATTTTGTTCTTTCTTTCCTGGGTTTCTTGTGTTTTTCTCCCCTGTTGTATGCCGGTATGCTTTGCATAACATCTAGTTTCCAGGATGACACCTTTCGCATCAATGTTGAATTCAGGATCTATTGTTAGCATGGTGGAATTAGTCTGGTCTTTGGAATAATTTTGTGAGTTGGTAATAGGCTGTGAGTAATATTCATCAGATTTATCCCCAGAAGTCTGGTAATTAGTTAAATCAAAAGTTTAAAGGAACAAGTAATCAGACACACCGAGGGTAGATCGGTCGCATTGGTTTATTGGCCCAAGTCTGAACTCTTAGAATTCTTTTCAGGTCTGGAGTTTTCCTTCCCCATTTAGCAAATCAAGGTGGGTGGAAGGGTGAAAGAAGTACCACCATTAAGTTAAGCTAAGATTGATCCTAATGGTGAAAGAAGTACCACCCTGCCATCCGTAAAAGAATAAAATAAAAAGAAAAAAAGGGTGGGATGAAAACTCTAGTGTCTGGGAGGAATGAGAAAATTTGACAACTTTGGGTCGATATATTTAGTTCCTCTTCTCTTCCTCTCCTAGAGGTCATTGGCTTGATTTACCTCCAAAGGACACACTTCACAACTGACAAAAGACCAAGGATTGAATCATGTATGAGCTAGATTTTATCAAATGCCTCACCCCTTGCATACAAGATACTCTGAGTAACGATTGGTTCTAGTTTTGCTAACTAGAGATTCTACGGTTCTCAAATGTGCTAAGGCATTCATCCCAGATAGTCACCATTTGTTATGCCCTGCATACCCATCCCTACATTTTGTGTGCAAAATGTTGGGTCCCCTCTTTTCGCTTTTGTCTCTTGCCTTGTTTTCTTTGCCTTTGTTTCTTTTTATTTCTTCTTTGGGTTTTCCTTCCCATGAGGTTTGCTTTATTTTGATTTTTTTCTTTCACATCTTCAGGACCCGGTCCCGAAGTTGGTTGTTTCCTTTCTAGAGCTGGATTCTGGACTTGGGGATTCCCTGCCGTGATGCCTCTTCCTTGCGAAGAGGTATGGTTGCATGAAATCCCCAGGCCCAAAGTCTAGAGGTTTTCCTATTCTGGAGTTTACGGGAAAGAGGGTAACTTGATTTTTACCTTGGGTATAAATAAGATTTACATGTCACTTTTACAGTTACCGCGATTAAAACACTTAGAGCTTTTTAGAGAAATTCCTTAGCGATTTGAAGTGTGATTAAGTGCAAATTACTCTGAGCTTAGTGGATAACTACAAGTTGGTTTTCGGTAGCTGTTGATGAGCATTGGAGGTTGAAGCTATTGTAGAGTGGTCCTAGTGCCTCCATCTCTTTGCCATTCTTTGGGTTTCTAGGTAGGTCTTTTGGTTCCTGCCTTCATTTTGCTAGTTTTTGGTTTGTTTTGTTCTAGTCTGTGTTTTGGTTTTTTCTACATTTTTTCTACTTCTGGTTCGCCACCCGTTGGTGGGTTGGCTTTGCTAGAGGGTTGTCTGCCCTCTACGTAGCTGTAGGTTAATTTACATTTTGTATTTTTTTAGAGTAGCTGCTATACATGTGTTTATATTATTTAGTCTGTAAAGTGATGTATATGTCTGTATATTTTGTGTATATCTATTTTGGCCTTGACCCTCTGTACATTTTTGTGCATGTATATGTTCTTGTATATCCCTCAGAGCTCGTAAGTTCTTCATGCTCTATCATGCATTTTCACCCCATGAGACCAAGCTTGTTGAGGCGAGATTGCCACAGTTTGAACTTGGCACCTTGCTGGTTCAAGCCATGACAACTTTCTCTCTCCTTCGTCTCATCACATTTATGGCAGGTTTAATTTCCCACAAGTGGGAATTCAAACCATGTCCCATCTGGCACTTAACTCCCTTGTGTCAACCCACTTGTTGCCATAAATGTCTTAATGCTACCTGCCATCCGACCATGTTCCAGTACATATCTACCAAAGCATAGTTTATTTCCGGTCACATCGGCAATGGCTAGTAGTCTGGACTCCAGACCTTTGGCAGGACCTTGTCTTTCACTTCCTCCTGCTACCTTGATAACACGCTCTAGAATGCTAAATCATGCTCATTCTAGATGCTCCAGAGCTTTTGATATATGTACTAACACTTGTTTGGCAGGTGGGGGTTGGTGAAGAATCTCCCAGAGTTGTAACTTGTTTCTATATATATGTCCTGATGGTTCTCTGGTCTTGCAGGTTGCGGATAAATTAATTCAAGATGTTTGATGATTTCGCTCCTCCTAATAGCCCAGAACTACCTACCACTTCTACCTGGGCAGCCACAAATTCAAATATTAAGAGAATTCTGGTGAAGATGCCCTTAACCTCCAAATATCCAAAGGAGGGAGCTATTACAGGGTCCAAGGTGGACTCTAAAGTCTAGGAAATAACAAATACAGATCCCAAAACTTGGGTTGAACTGCAGGGTCTGATCCAGACCATTTACAGGTTAAAGGCCGAAGGAGACAAGGAAACCACTTTCTTGGCTACCTCTAGCATCATAAAGGCTACAAACTTCTCATGTTTGATGTAGTCACTAGAATTAATAAAGTAGCTGGTGGTACTATACAATGTGCCTACTCGCAATGTCCTGCTTCCGGATCCCTGGCCACTACAATACCCCACCACCACCATCACCTTGGATACCCCAACCTTTGCTTCTAGGTTAGGGATTCCTTAGTTCAAAGGGTCCACTGTCATCACTCAGGTCGACTCACTAAAGCAGTTTGGTGAGGCCAAAATCATTTCCTAGCAACACCTCAATAGTTAGTGGCTGAAGTCTCTGAAGCGAGACCACAAAAGAATGAAGTTGGAAATTCCCTGCGGGGATTTCAAGGAGCCCATTCAAGTGGGTATTATATTTTTATGTATGATCTTTTGATGATCCCATGCCCATGAATTCTTAGTGTGGATGTATTATTTTCTATACTACATCACCACACACAACAGGACCTTCAACTAGGCGGCTATCATAGCCAACCATGTGGATACCCAGATGAGGACCATCTCCCAGACCTATTAGTTTTATATGAATTCATATGTGCTATGGGGTTAGCACAATAGAGACCAGCCTTTAGAGCTTAGAAATGGGCTAGGGAAAGTCACACCGTGAGATCATTATCCCTAGTTACAGTGGGAACTTAGTTTCCAAAATTTCTGCTGGGTAAACGATGCTTTCATTTACAATAATATCTTAACACTTACTCAGGATTCTGGGTACCACCTCTCATAGGAAACAATGACTCTGGTTAGCTCCTATGGCTAGTATTTTATTTATTTTTGGCATCACACCTACATTAGGGTGACCGGCTTCAATGGGAAGCCCTATCTTCTTCCCCAGTATTTTGGGGATAGAATTATTCTCTTAGAGTTTTGCTGGCAGATGATGGATCTGCACGCCTTCTTCACATTGAAGAAGGTCATCAACATCTAATTCCCTTTCTCTTGTGGGAATTATATGTGTAGCCTTGCCATGGCTCAGGAAGTAGATAATGAATTGAAAAGATTGGGGCTGGTCAAATTCAACCATGCCCAGAGAAATTATGATCCCCGCGGCAAGATTGCCACAACACTACCTCGGGCATCCGAGCCCCATGAAGTGGATATTGAAGATTTTTGGGTGGACTGCCAGGATGGTTTTGATCTCTAGGCCTGACAAAATACAAGAATGAGCAAAGGGCTCATGAAAGCGCTGGACGTCTGGACCTCCCCAAAAGGATTTAAGGATGACGGGCTACTGGAGGATCGAGCATACAAAGGACAAGGGTCTAAAAAATAAGATCTTCCCTTGGCGGATTGGGCCATCCTAGAGTATCTAACCATTGAAGGGGTAAGCCACCCCATTTTGGAGGAAAGTCATTAGTACTTCACCCGAGTGTGTCATAAAAGCACCCAAAAGAAATCAACGGTCAAGAAGACCATTCCTTCTTTAGCTAGCACCAGACTATCTTTGTCTGCCATAGCCACTCAAACAAGCATGAGCAAAGGGAAAGGGAAAGAGGGTGCCTCAGTTCCCAAGGCACCTCCCCAAGTTCCTACACTTTTGATGGCCCATCTTCATCAAAAAATAGAGTCGGCAAAGCTGACTAGTCAACAGCTACGCATGTAGGTATCCACCGGTCTCCCCATAACTCCAATGGTATCTGCTCACCCGACAGGATCTTCCTCATTGGTAGCTATGATGACCAGATAGAATTTCACCAAGGTGAGGTCTACTAACATTCTAGATATCAAGGCTTCACTCATAAGGAAGAAGAAAATGACAGTGACCCCAACACCAAGTGCAACCACCACCCCCGGCACGCCATCGATGCCCCCGATAGAATTAAGTTTGGACTCTTTGGAGTTAGAGGATATCTCAAACTCCTCTCCACCGCATGATGATTTTGATGATACCTTCTCGGTGGAGGAGCTTCTAGAGATTCAACAAGGTGTTAGTCATGTGGTGGAGGAAATTGAAGCTCAAGACAAAGAGGAGGTCCTTGTAGAAATAAAAAATTTCTAGAGAAAAGGATACATCAAAGCAAGAGGCTCAGGAAGAAACCCAAACAGAGCCTGAGCAGGAAAGAATACTAGTCTAGGAGACTAAGGATATAACAAGGTAGCCCACAAATGAGCAATTGATGGTTAGAGAACCTATACCTGAGGGAACAACCGTACCTCCAACCATCACAGTTCAGGTGCCTTTGGTAACTCTGGGTGACCAAGTGCCCCAGAGCACTTTCGGTGAGGTAGTAACGATGACCGCCTTGTTAAAATTTGGCCAGTGACCTCACCCACCTCCACAAGATGCCCCGATGGAGGAGAATGTCCTAGTGGATGAGGCCAGTGAGGCCCAGGGACAACAACAACAAATGGATCAAGAGGTCCTGGGTAAGGAAAATGAAGAAACAACTGACACCAACAGGGAGAAAGTCCCTAAAAATACAGGTGAGATTGAGACCAAGGAAAATACCCCAGATGATATTGCAGAGGATGCCAGCATGGTAGAGAATACTGAGGGTTTCAGAGAACCAGAAAAGGAAGTGGAATAGGAGAAAGAAAAGGAGCTTGAGCATAACTTACACTCTGAGAATGTGCCGCTAGATTCTGAAAGGGATCCTAATGAATAAGTCTTAGTAACAAAGCCACCCCAGCCACCCCTATGGCTGGTGGAATCCAAGAAAAGAAAGACCCTGATATAAACCACAAGCGATCCACTCTCGTTGGCTAAAATGATGGACAAGAACACTGAGGCTAAGAAGCCCAAAAGGGCGTGGGTAGTCCATACTCTCTAGAATAACCCAGCAGGTATTACAGTTGCGACCATCTCAATGCCCCCTCTTGATGCAGATAAGGCGGTCGTAAGGCCCAAAGACTACACTGTAACAGAGGTAGAATTGGGGAAGAGGGACAAGAAAGGTGAGCTAGATCTACTGAAGGAAGCCACCAAAGCAATAGAGGCCCAGTATATAAAGCAAGGGTAGAAGCTGCAAGAAGAAAGAGAAACAAATGCCAATCTCCTCACACTTCTGGTGGAACTGACACAACCCTTGTCAAAAGTCCACCCCGAAACTCCTTCCTCTAGATTACCGCTTGCATAGGGTGATGTTGATTCTTTATGTATCATGAAGAAGAAATTGCAAGATATGGATGGGTGGGCAGCCAAGCAGGTGACCACAATGAGACATTTTCTAGCGACGTCCCTCCCAGACCTTTATTGGGTTGATCTTCTTCTCAACTAGGCAAGGGTCTCTGCTATCATTTGGGAGCAAGATCTAGCCAAGTATGAAAAATGGAGGGCCGGGTTAGAAGAGATTTGCAATATTAGTGAAGAAGTCACCACAGAGTCTAGAATTTTGGGAGATGAATCATTTGATTCCCTCTAGGCCCAATACTCTAGACTTGTCCTTAGGGGTGAGGTATGCAAGGAACTGGTAAAGACCCTAAAAGAGGAAGTAACAGCTACTTAGTACCCCTTGGGTCTATTTAAAGTATTCATGGTCAGGGTATTGCAAGTTGATCCCTTCACCACCGGGATGTGTACTTAGGAGGACTATGTCCTTAGTAAGTTTGATGAGTGGATGGAGTCCCTGTATCTGCCTGCCAGAGATTTTGATCGGGGTCGGTTGTCTAGGTTGTCCAAAATAATGATCCGATCACACAATGCCATCAAGATGGTCGATGAATTTCGGAGAGGGGCCAAGAATGTTTAGGAAGCATTGGAGGCTATCCAGAGTAGGTGGGACAACATCAAGGATGTGGATGAAGAAAGTATAGGCAAAGTATTGGAAACTTGGAAAAAATCATAAGGAACAATAAAATTCTCTAGATTAAGAAGAATCTAACCAATACCATGTTTTGTATTCTTTATTCTTTTGGAGTACAAGTTCCTGGATCCCAAAATTCCATATCCCACATTTTTGAATTCTTTAGGTTACCTGTGTCCCTGTTCCCAAGGCCGACCGGTCACTTTTAGGGCAGTTAATAAAGGTTGTCAGAAGGTGGGTAGCCGCAACAAGGCACGCTAGCTTGACAAGAGGTTTTCTGATAGGTGGTCTTCCCAAGGTGCCATTTCAATGTTACACCTGGCACATCAGAGATAGTGAGCTGCCCTCCCATTTATGAGGCATGTAGCCTCGATCCCTAGGGTATCAGATTTCTTCTCTCTCCTCCTGGCTCTCTTCTTAAGGCTGATTCTTCCACTCTACTTTTCTTGTCTTATTCTTTTGATGTGTTAGATCTTTTTCATCTCGAGGTCTTTTGTAGCATGGTGCAGGTAGTACTGGCCACCAGATAATGTATTATATTGTAAAGTGTAAATAAGTTAGGGTTAGGGTTACGTCAAGAAGGTGTATAAATAATAAGTCTGACCTCATTCCAAGGGTCAGTGAAATTGATGATTTTGCAGTCCATAGTTAATAGCAATCTAGTTTTCTCATTTCTGAGTTGCAAAGCTCAATGCTCCATAATTTTAAGCTTTTAGTAGTTAAATGCTCCCTTGGAGTTGTCATTGTATCACGCACTAGTGGTTGCTGGAAAAGATGTTAATGAAGAAGGAAGAGTTCTCTCGATGACGTTGTTAGCATTCTCTCTTCTGGGTTAACGATATTTTATGTTTTGTGTTCTTTATGTCCTTTGCTCTGATACTTAAAGTAGATTAACGACCTCCTTTCCTTTGCTACTGATAAAATATGAACTGATGGTTGTATATTTCTTTGGTATTTAGTGTAGTGTGTTAGAGCATTGTTGATTTTTTGAATGTTGAACATAACTATAGGTAGATGAAACCCTTCTAACTCTACAGTATCTTTTGAAGTTTATTTGTGAAATGAATGCACGCTTGCAAGAAAACCCACCTACTTGAATCCCTGGAGAAGATGAGTTGAAGATAACCAACTATCCCCCTTGAACAAAACCAGTCACATCTCCCAACTGAGCCTCACACTGTCGAGACCCGACTCTCACATCCTTGGAGGCCCAAGGAATCTCACTTCCCTAGACAACCTTTACAGGCAAAGTTGGCTGGTACCCTGGTACCCAGTGACAACTTACCTCTGTTAGCATACCCGGCCATAAAGTCCCATCAATAGAACCCTAATGGGACAAAAGGTAATGATTAGCACACAATAGTTCCTCCTCAACTTTGTGGTAATTACTTTGGAAAAGAAAGGGTACGATGCATTGTTAGGGAGAGGTTGGCTGGTGGCAGCAAAGGCCACCCATAATTGGAAAAAGAATATCCTATCCATAGAGGTTGATGGGGGAAAGTACACAATAGACCTGAAGAATCAGTGTGTAAGTTAGGATCTCGTATCTGACTCAGAGGGAGAAGACAAAGAAGGAGAAGAACCAGATGAAGGAGTACTCCGGTTAGGGGAATGTACAGAAGATGAGACTAGCTCCCTCAGCATCCTATTTCACTGGCAGATGGGAGACTATGAGGTATTCCATCCAGAGTGCAATATGCTACAAATCCAAGAAGTAGATTCAAATGAAAGTTACCTTGAGGGGTATAAGGAATACAAGGAGGGAAAGTTCAAAGTATGCTAGTTGGGACCATACAATAGACTTATGGAGGAGGAGAAAGTACATGCTCAAATAGAGGAGGCTGTACATACCAAGGTGATAGACAAGAGGAGGCCATACATAGGAGGTTGCACAAAAGGGGCTATACACCATACGTGCAAGGGTGGAAAGATTAGGAAGAGGCTGTATGGTTTGGCTATACACCGTACAGACAGGGTGCAAACAGGAAGAGGCCGTACAAGTGGAGGTTGTACATAGAAGGAGTATGCATTAGGCCATATGAGTGGAGTCCATATGAAGGATCCCATACACAATAGGTTGTATGTAGCAAGCAAGAGGACCGTACGCAAGAGAGAAGACTATACGATCTACTGAGGGGTTGTATGTCATATGGATGGAGTGAGTGGAGGAAAGAGTTATATAAAGGCATAGATAAAATAGTTAGGGAAAAAAGACTTCCAAAAACATCTAAGGGATCAAGCCTGATTGGAGAAGACAGTTCAAAGAGGATGGGACTAGTACAGACACATCTTCAGACTCCCAAGAGGAAAGCATCCGCTTTGGTCACCTGAAGGGCACACCTGCAAACATTGTTTTTTTATCATCAGATACACTCAAAGGATGTACCATCAGTAGTATGGTGGAAGGTGCCCATACTAATCCTAGTATAGAATGTGTCCGTACCACTCCTAGTATGGAAGGCAGTGCACAGGTCGGTACCAAGGAGGACAACCGTACAAAGAAAAGGGAAAGTACACAGGGTGAGGACACAGAGGAGGAAACAAGAAAAGGACCTGACAAACCAAATGAAGAAAGAATGGGAAGAGGAGAAGGCTATGTGGGAAGATGGAATGAGCTGGCAAAGCCAGAAAGATGGATGCATTAAGGGTGCTCAAAGGAGTTTTTTTTTTTTCTATAATACATTCATCTAGAAGACAACTTCTTTTTTGGGGGGATATATGTAGTACGGAGTAAATTAATATTGTATTAGACTTAGTTATGTTTTTTTGGGAGGGTAGTTAGTAGCGAGGAGATGCATCCGTTGGTTTCCCCAACCAAACGACTATTATATAAGAATTTGATTTATTGTTGTTGAACTTATAGTTTTTTTGGTAATAAATATAGAATAAAAATTTCCTCACCATCTTGGTATTCTAGTATGGTGTTCTATGCATTTCATTGGTATTGGTAATAATTGTATTATTGGTACATGTCTTGTTGGTATCACTGAATATATGTTGTGTTGTTTAGTACATTATGGACTAATAACCATTCTACAAGGACCCATTTTCATATCATAAAAGCTATTTTACTTTTATTCAAGATTTACTAAAGAGTAACCAAGATTTGCAGATCGATGTATTAATCTTCCCAATTATTATTACTAAATTCTCTACAAAAAAAATCAATTAGAGTAACCTTATCTTCACAATTAATTAAAATAGGTTCAGATGCCATACCTTGTCTCTTGCATCCATTTATTGGTCAAAACCTTCTATAAATATACATCACCTACAAAATGCAGAAGGTTTCCTTTCTCATGATCCCTTCATGCTTATGCTAAAATCACATCTAGTCATAGTAATTAGTGGATATAATAAACATAATTAAGAGTACATTAATTTATCAATATCCATACTCAATATATCATAAATTAACCAAACCATTTGTACCATAATTCATAGAAGGACAATTTTTCCATCATACAATTGATTTTAACTCTTATTTGAGATTTATTTCTTACATGTACCCTTGTTTATAATCTCAAAATTAATTTTTCACAGTATAAGTACTCTACCCATCATTACACTAAATCAAAATATGGAAAACAAAAAGAATAAATTATGAATAAATTGGATGACTATGAATTTATATAATATTCCTTAATAAAACCAAGATGGTGATTCATATTTTATAGTATTACAAACATATAAATACACTTACACTAAAAACATGAACACTATCCTTTGCAAACATACAGGTACAAGATGACTTACATTATTTTGTATTCAACCATCATGTTATTAAATGTAGTTCTATAGATGAAAAATAAATCAATTGAAACATATTAAAATATTATGGAGACATCAAGAGTACACAAACTTGTGAAAGGTGAAATTGAACTGTTTAACTTGTGTTGTGAAACCTTAATCAAGGAGTAATCATAACCCCACATCCATCTATAGGTGGGTCATCACATCCTCCCCCCCCCAAAGATTAAACTTCCTCCTAGAAGTTAGTAAAGAGGTAAACCACCTACCCCAGAGAACATCTATAAACTGAACGAATGAAACTTCTCCCTTAGTATATAGTATGTAAATTATATTGTTACCATCTAGCATATCATTATAAAATAACTATCCACAAGGGAATTTTCCTCAATCAAGAGAGACACCATTCTTCTTAGGTTTTCACATATATGATGTATGTAATTGAAATCATCATGAATAATATAGCTCATAGTTACTTACAACATAAGGTAATAGTTGTACTAAATATGGTTTTAGTCACAATCATTATGTGTCCTTTTTTTTTTGTAACAACTCACTTAGTAATCAAATTCCATTAAGTGTCATGGATGCAAAAATATAATATTTATCATTAATAAAATGAAACACATCCATCACATCAAACTTGTCATACTTAAGTATACAATTAACTTTCTCTTTAATTGTTATTCTCTATCACTTTGTTTCTCACATGTATACCCAAATGAAACATTGTCATCACATAGATAACCACAATGAGACTCACTTGAATCACAACAAAAGACTCACACAAAATGGGATGAGGATGAATAGTGTCCCAAAATTCTCCTCTAAGAATCCAGATCACATAAATAATTTCCATTAGGTCCTCCCTGAGATACTTGTATATAAAAATGTATAAGATATAAATAGGGGAAATGGATAATAACCCTCCCATACCAGTCTCATTTACCACTTTACAATAACTTCCCCAAGTCATCTACTCCTCCTACACAACCTGTCAGGGATCCCTCATGAGTATGACAATTTACATTTTTCATATCACATTACACAAGCCAACAATAACAAACATCAATTTAAGCCTCAAAAAAAGAAATTTTAAGTTTAACAATTAAATAATGAAAGTACACAAATGATGATAAAATTTTAAAGGTGGTCACCAAGCAATAATTAAAAAAATTAGAAATTAAAGGTCACATTAACAAGTCCTTGAAGCAACAAGGACAATTTTGAATTCATTTAATTAGTAAATTAAAGGTTTCACAATTGTTGGCTTCATCACTAAATTTAGTATATATAAATGATCAAAATATAATTCTAAAATCACACAAATATTTTTTTACAACACAATCACTTCGTGAATTCAATCAAGCCACCTAAGGGGGAGGAGGGGAAAAGGTGGTCTCAACTATATAGAGATCCTAAATAAATCCCAATATCATAATATCCAAGTCTCACATATCTTGAGACAATCATATAGTAAATGTATCATCAATGAAAGCTTTGCTCATGCATCAAGGGTAAACTTAGGTCCATCCTCACTTATGAGTATACATATCAAGGAATAGGTTTACACTATGAACCAAAAAATGTGGCTCTTCATGTGGGGGAGTCTATAGGGACTAGTGCCCTTTAGAGTCTTGTATTCAATGGAGGTCCTCTATCTCTCAACATGGTGTGTGTCTCATATAGCAGAAATAAATTTACTATGGAGCTACTACCATGATGAAATTTATTAGTAAGACTCCAATGAGTGTCCTTTATCACTCAACCCCTGATTACATGGTGTGCATCTCATATAACATATGTTATGGAACTACTACCAACATAACTTAATACAAGACATGATTATCAACATTCACTGTCAAACACAAGCAATTCACCAACATACCATGATACAATAGAACATTCATAACTTTTGTTAGATATACAAAACTTTCACGAAGAGAACAATTAGGTAGATCATCCATGACGTCTACCTTTCCCTTACCCAAGTTGGATGGAATATATCTCCCACTTGAGATACAATACATTTAGTGGTCTTTTCACATGCCACTACACATATAACTTTATGAAGTACAAAAGTAAGCCACATATATATACACACTATTGTAGCTCAACAAGATTTTTTTGTAATGCCATGTTTATATCAATTTATTCGATATTTACTAGTATGAGGATTCAAAAAAATTGTGTGTACAAATTCACATCAACATAACTACAACATTAGTTTAATTCACTACTCAAAGTGGCTAACCCCATAAGACTCATGCGTAGAAACCTATGCTTTAATACCTATATATATACATACATTTATATATACATATATATATATACATACATATATATACATACATATACATATATATATATATATATATATATACATATACATATATATATATATATATACACATATACATATATATATATATACACACACATATATATATATATATACATATATATG
>MU225219.1:479939-501727 GCA_018584345.1 Thuja plicata | reverse complement strand
TTATTAATTAACTAAGGTTAATTAAGCTAATTTCTTGATTCCTACAACAATTAGTCCTAATTATTTGCTCACACATGTGTGAGCAAATTTCTAAAAATTGACTTTTCCAAATAATCCTTATTTGGTGTCAACAAGATTTCTTACACCTATGATGACACCTTCTTACACTTTCTAAAAGTGTTTCATTAGACTAAAACTCTTACACCCTCTTACACCTTCTTACAAGATCCTTCACATGTGTACTTTAAGTACACTTTGACCCATCACATCCAAAGTTGCTCACACATGTGTGAGMAAAGTGGGCCTCTTGCATGGCTTATGTGTCCCTCATGTGGCACCTATGTGGATGCCACATGAGCTCCACCTCATCCAAGCCCTCTTTCTCCTCCAAAAACTCTATAAATAGAGGCCTTTCTCAAGAGCAAAACATCTCTCATTTATGCATTGTTATCATGTTAGTTTGTCTCTATAATTTCTTAAAGCATTTAGTATTTTTCATAGCAATTTTATTTTTTAGCTCATGTTTACTTCATACTTGCAATCTAGATATTACATGTTAGGATTAATGGAATAAACTTAGTTTTTTTTCATTAAATCTTGCATATCATCTTAATATTAGCCTTGCATTATCATGTTGAATGAATACTTGAGACAAGTTCCTCATACTTGTTTTTGAATTATTCATTTTCTTAGTTGCATTCAATAAGTCAATAGTGGGATTATAATATTGTGTTGGGAGAGCACATCCACAAACCTCTCTAAGAGCAAATCAAAAAGGCTTGGGTGCCCTTGTTTGGCTCATCGGAGGTTGTGATGAATCTCTTCTTGGTTTTAGTAGCATGCTTTAGATATCTATAATGTTGTCATTGCATACAGTAACTTTCTCTTGTTTCTCTCCATTGTCATCAATACAAACAAGTTTGTCATCAATGAAAACATAATGCAAATTGCCAACACCTTATGGATCCACTCTCCTTCAAAGTAATTAAAGAAAAAATAAGTTTGGTTTCCCTAGTTTGCATGCATAAGCCATTGAACCCCATTTCCCACATTACACAATTCATTTAGACTAAAATGTGAGACACAATAATACATTGTCACCCCTACATTAAATGACCTAGTGTACCTATTTAAGTACATTCCACATTTTTATTTATTTATTATTTTAAATTTCAACCCAAATTTCTTAAAATATGATCATTATGGCATTGATTCATATGTAACAAATCTCAATTAAGTGTCCATGGACATGTATTATAAGACACTTGTTGGGTTATTAAGAGCATCAATTCTTATAATCAATTTTCACAATATGTCTCAATTATATTAGTTACAATAAATTTCAAATATGTCTCAATTATATTACTTACACATTTGTTTGGTGTCTTTGGATCTAAATACAGTTTATAAGGCTTGATACTATAAATAAAGAAAACAAATTTCCTTTTGTTATGCAACAAATAATTTTGAACACAAGATATTTCTCCAATGTGTTTTATGAGGTCAGATCAATCCACAACCATGGAACTTACATAGTGTGATCTCATCGAGGATTGAGCTATTGGTGATCTCATCCAAGATGAGGATGTATGATGTAGCCCCATATTTAGGAGTGGGATTATTCCAACTATATTTTTTTCCAACTTTTTAACATCCAATCTAGAACACAAATCTCTAGTTCTAGCTATCTAAAACCCAAGTTAAATTGTCTTTATTTTTTTGACTATTTATTTATTATTATAAGTTATTCCATAGCTAACTCTATATTTCAATATGGTCCTCTTACATTTTAGGTTTTTATTTTATGATCATTATAGATGACGACCACAATAGGGTAGGCAAATTTATTTCCTTTAAATTTTATTAACTTAATTCAATTGCACAAATTTATATGAGAAAAATAATGCTTCCCATATTAAGTAATCCATGATTTAAATGATAATAAAAGTAAACCTAGATCTAATGTATCAAAATTGAAATCATAATATTGATATTTAAGCAGCTAAATTTAGAAATAGAATCATCAAGAGAGAAGAATGAGATCATTTGGAATTTGGGTTGATGTGTTTTTTGAACTTGTTGAATGAATTTAATATTTTTTGATATATGATTTTAATATGTGATCTAGATACAAAATTGACAATAAGGATCACAAATAGAGACGCTTCACATTTTTTTCCATTAAGGATTAAAATACACCAAGTAGTCTTGTACTAGACTAGGTCATTCCATGTAAACTAGCTGAACTAGTGTGACCTTGTTGAAGACTATGCAAAATTTTGAAATACTCTCACCTCCCTCACACTTATTCATTGAGAAAAGGGATTGTGCTAAAAATTATAGTGGATCTTATGGTAGGAGTAGGGGATGATCCTCAACTTCTTTGACAATAGTCAGTTCCCTTGGCCATTGTACAAAGATTAGAAAAAAGATCAAGTAGAGATGTCAATATTGATGTAACTAAGACTAATGTTATTGTGATTAAGTTCTCTAAATGCACTCATTCTTGAAGGTAATGCTTGATGCTATTTATATGTGATGATAATAATAAGCTAGGAGATGTCGCGGATCCTTGTTCATGCACAAAATTTAAATTTGTATGATGTGGATTGATATGATAATAATAAAATTAAAGGAAAGTTGGCTTAGAGTAGGAAAACATAATTTAAAATAGGTGGACTAAGTCATATAATGTAATTCTTGCATTTGGTACGATTTAATGCTAGAAAACAATAAAAATAAGGATTGAGATTTGTGTGGTTGATTTATAGAAGTCAGAGTGACATGTGAATAATGATTATCAATTCTTAAACCAAATAAATTGAATTGAGCGATGATGACAAACATTTTCATTTTAATAAAAAATAAATCAATATTTAGACAATTATAATAATTTTACCAATAATAATAATACTTTTACTTAATCACAAAAGCGTACAAGATATAAATTGTTGACCACTAATTATAAATAATCATTACTCTCTTTTTTATTTTTTTTAAAAAAATACTCTTTATTTAATGAATTTGAATTTGTAAAATTAGTCTTACTAAATGAATTACTCCTTTCCAATAAAAAACATGTTTATCAATCCACTTATATGAAAAAAATAATAGATAATAATCCTTAAAAAATAAATTCTAATAAATAAAGCTTTCACCCATTAATTTAACTAAAAGTTTTAATCCCAAATAGCTTCTTGAAAAACTAATGATTGGCATACAATTTAGTAAAAAAGTGATGCATAAGCACATGCAGGAGGTTGATGAATGAATATGACGAGATCAGGTTGTGCCTTTTTCTTATCGAGTGAAAAATCGTATCATAGTTGGTTGCCAATTTCATTAATTGAATGGTCAAATGAGAAACATGGTTAGTCGCCATTTAATGAAAGAGAATAGACAAACAAGGCATTTTCTATTTATTTTTATGTGTTGTATCAACGAATCTCCAAGTTATCATCAGGCGAGGGATTATAATGGATAGATAGCTATTGGTAAATTTTAGCAGATGGGACAAGGACTACTAGTGAAGGAACCATCTTATGAATATTGGACATGACACACTCACAAATAGCCATGAGGGATAATATCATTTGCACCAATTTAGCATTAATAGTAATTTGCATTAACATCCATTAACTCTTTTGAGTCATAAAGATTGGGTAGTATGTTGATCATATTATTGGGCATGACCTTCAATAATTCAATTATATCAACTCATTACTAATGCAATGGGGACCATTTTTCTCCATAGGGGAAAATGAATAAGCGCAATATCTCATGTCCTATCATGTCTAGTTCAGCAAAATCATGTGTACATAATCAAATTTATTTCATGTACACAAAATAACATTCATGAACATATAGTTCTCACATTGTTAGTAATAACTGAGAGAGGGGGGGGGGGGTGAATCAGTGGCTTCAAAAAAATTTCTGTATACTAACCACCAATCAAATAAACCTCAGATTATTATGTCCCTTACAAGATGCATGCCATGAAATACTTATAATAATTAACTGTCTGTCGATTTTCCTTTTTTGACCTTATTCTCCTTGATTATCGATAAGCAGTAAAACTTATTTACCGACACTTAGTAAATATGCAGAGTATACCAATAAATCTAGAAATGCATATGTGAAATGTAAAATAGTAAAGTAATAAACCATACACACATAACACATGGATTTTAACGTAGAAACCCTGTTAAGGGAAAAAACCACTGGGATTGGTACCCCAAATTTTCACTCTTTTGAAGTGAGCCTTGTTAGGAGCCAACCTTGTTAAAGGTTATAAACACACTGTTAGGTGTGACCTTATTAGAGGATTTTATACATAAAGGTTGTCACTTAGTATCGAGAAACTTAGTTTTCTACCATCCTTGAATTAGCCTCCTTAAACTGTCAATAGGCTTTAGGAAAATCTAGTGCTACTTTCATGAATCAACCTTTTTGGCACTCCTTGGGATGTACCTCAATATATAGAAGACTGTTAATTCCTGCTTTGTTAAGAGACTTGATGCTTCAATGGTTAAACTAAAACACAATGACCCATTTCTAATGCAACTTGAATTGCAGATTTTCAGATCTATTTAAGTACATGACCTCTCTGATCAACGTATCAATTCAATTCTTTGTGCTCTACACTTTCTACTCTGTGATGCTGTGCTTCACTGTTCGTCGGTGTCTACAGAATTCTTTAGCTCTCCTTCAGCTTGATTGATCAGGACTATATGAAGTTATCCTTCATTAGTTTCTCTTCAATATCCTCTTTTTATTCAATCCCCCTTGTGTTTATTGATTATGGAAATGAATTATGCTTGTCTCTTATATAGACATGATATTCACCATTTCTTGATTCTTGATTCTTGGCATGAAAAACAATCTAGCCAATCTGATTTAAAGCTTAACTCCTGATTTATCTCATAGTTATCTTCTTGCAACTGTATAAATATTCTTTAAATCAATCACTTAACTCTGGTCAAATAAAACAATGAAAACAACTAGTTAAGTTTATCTTTAGCTCTTGCCAGCTAGATATTTTGTCATTTTTTGAACTCTCTATTCTATCAGTCAACTCTGCAGTTAGTCATCGATGAAAACTGCCAGTTCTATCAGTGTAACTCTGGTCAGCTTTAGGATCTCTGTCCATCGGGCATCATTGGATTTTACTCATCGGGCAACTCTATTTTTAGCTCGTCAGGCATCCTGTGATTTTGCTTCATCGGGCAGCACTGTCTTATACTCATCGGGTATCACTGTAACTTTGGTTCTTTGCCTTTACCGATGGTGTGCACTCCATCAGTGTTATCTGTCACTTTAGTGAATACTTGACTTTTATGCATTGTTGAAAGCATAATCTTTGTTCCATTGATTCTCTGAAGTCTTTGGCATTATATACATGACCGTACATATGATATCAAGTTGACATCAATGACAATACAAACCATTAACTGATTTAACACCTTGTATTATCTTCAAATTAACATTATCAAACATTTAATCAGTTACATGTCATCACACATATGCTATCATATAGCATTTTTAACCATGGACATGGTTGCACATGCCAATCTCTAGTTAGATCATATGTGATATAATGACATCTATATTCATATGTAATGTTTTATGTACTATCTAGCTTCCTTTATGAAAAAATAATAATCATAACATTAAAATGCATATATGTGTAAAACATAGTAACATGTATGCCACATACCTCTATAATATAAATGAAACCCTAAATGTCTAACATTATCATCCTCTTGTTTGTATACTTACTACACCATACACATGTGACAATCAACATCATATTTAAATGACACCCCTTAAATCACACACACTAAGCAATATATTTGTTACTGTTAGAATAATTGAGAGGGGGGTGAATCAGTGGCCTTAAAAATAATTGCAAAAATCCAACCAAAACTTATATCTCAAATATAATATCCTCTAGTTATCTTTCAGTCCATCAAGATGTATGCCATAAATAAATTTATCAAATATAACCTACTCGGTAAGATACACTGTTTATCTTTTCTAGACTTTACCAAATAACAATAAACAAACTTAGTGTTAACCGACCAATATAGTTTCAATAATGTGTAAAGAAAAATATCAATGCAATAAATCATATACACATTTGACACATAGATTTTAATGCGAAAACCCTGTTAGGGGAAAAAACCACTTGGGAATGGTAACCCAAAATATTTTCACTCTTCTGAAGTGAGCTCGGTGAAGAGCCAACCCTGTTAAAGGTTACAAACACACTGTTAAGTGTGACCTTGTTAGAGGATTTAAAAATAATAGTTTGTCTTTTGACCTAGTACTCACTATGCTATCAACAAGAAAACCTTTCGATACTCTTGAGTATCTCAATACAATAAGGATTGTTAAATCCCACTTAGTTAAGAGATTTTCTGAATCAATGGTTAAACTGATATAGTAAATGATCTATTCAATAATACAACTTTAACTTGTTGATATCCAGATCTATTTTTAGTCCAATAATACCTCTCTAATCAATGTTCACTTTAGTTCCTTTGCTTTCATTCTTTCTTCCTTCTGTTTGGTGAATACTCTGTCCTTTATTGCTTGGTGTCTGTAGAATTCCTTGGCTATGTTCTTTAGCCTATATGATCAGATCTGTATGAAGAATTCAATCTTCACAAAAATATACTCAGCATTACTCCCTCTTATAATTAATTCCTTGTCTCTTTATATAGACATGATTAGCCACTCAATCTCCTTGTTTTTGTCGTAGATCACTTCTTGATCCATAAAACTCACCATGCTTGCTTTATCCTGTAAAGCTCTGCTATAGTTTTTTCATAGATCTCTCCTTGATAAATACACTTTAAATATATTCCATGATTTATTTTAATTGATCATTAAGAGTAAAGCAATCAATTAGTCAATCTCTAAATATAGCTCTTGCCAGCTAAGTAGTTTTTATCATTCTTGAACTTCAGTTCTGTTCGGTCAACAACTCTAGTTATGCTTGGTAACAACTTTAGTTTACTATGGTGCTTGGTATACACTGTGAAATTCTCAGTGACACTTACTTAGTTAACACTTGCTTAGTTACTACTGTCCATTGGTGTTCACTGTCCATCGATGTTCACTGTCACTTAATGTATACTGACTTTTTATGTTTTACCGATAACATAAACTTTGTCTCTTTAGCTCTTCAAGGTTATGAATGATATGTGTATGAATAATCATACCATATCAAATTGACATCAATGACAATACAATACATTAACTAATTTAATGTCTTGCATTCACTTTTGCATCTTGATGATCATCAACTTATCATCTTCAAACATTCAATCTTTATAGGTCATCAATCTCTCCCTTTGGCATTGATGGTAACATACTATGAAATACACAGTATAATACATGCCATATCATACCAAACTTATTGTTCTATAACCAATTCAAACATCTGAATCTTGGTAAGCTCTTCTTTCTTAGATTTGATTATGTTGTGTGCTCTCCCTTTCTTCATTCCCTTCAATGGATAGGTGTAGCAATTCTATTTTCTAATTATGTCTCTCCCTTTCTTGTAGAATCTCTTCTCCCTTTTCTAGATAGATATGAAACAATGTTAACTCTCTCCAATTCTCTCCCTTTGATGGATGGTTATTTCATTGATTCTTCCTCTCCCTTTGACAACAATGCCAAAATTTTTTTTTCAGCTCTGTAGTAGCCAACAATCTTTTTCTGGTGTGTGGTTCAGATAAGTACCTCCAGTGTACTAATATATCATTTTAGTCCATATCTCAGCTTGCATCAACATAAATGTTTTTTGATAATTGTAAGGAAATTCAGGTGCGGAAACAACTTCCTACACTAATCTCTAAAAGAAAGTATTGTCAAATTCTTTTAAATCCTTACAATTTCAGATTCGTTAACTACTTTAACAATGATATTGCAGCCATATACCATGTATACAGAAAATAGAGAATGACACAATGATTTACCCTGGGGAAAACCTTTCGGTTAAAAACCCCAGCACTCCAAAACCTACACAATGTATTATCTTCAACACAACAATTACAACACACTTGCAATACAAGTTCTTTCAGGAGACAATAGACACTCAAAGACAAATCCAGTAGCACGAGATCATACCAACAATACACTCTTTTTCCATCCCAATTTGTAATCCTAAAAAATGCTTATATCATGCACTTTCCTTTTTAGGGCAACTTCCAAATATAGCCATATTAGGGTTTTACCATTCTCCAAGAAAATAGGAACCCAAAATTTTTTTTTGGGGTGATTCCATGAACCCCATGATTATAAAAGAGTGTACAGTACTCAACTTTATCAGTTGCCACATGTCTTGCATGTCTTCACCCATCATTGAATCTTCTAGAAATAGATCTTACATGACATAGGAATATGTCATAACTGTTTGAGCCATGATCTCCGTACACACAATTCAAGATGATGACACATCAAGTGGAGTGACACATCAACATGCCAACTAGACATGTACACTCACACTTAATTATATTATTTGCAAGAAATACATTTTACAAAACAAATAATAAGAATAGGAATTATCCAAGGTTGAGACACCTTATTCCTAACAATAATGTGTAGGCTGATATAGCGTCCAAGTCAACTTAGTGACTAGTAGACAAGGGTCAAACCCCTAGTCTATTCCTTAGGTACTCAAATGTATCTTTTGGAAATGGTTTGGTGAATATGTCTGCTAGCTTTTCTTTGGATTGTACATATTCCAATATCACCTATTTCTCTTTTACTTGTTCCCTCAAGTAATGATACTTTATAGCTATGTTCTTTGTATTAGCATGCATCACATGCTTCTTTGAGATGTTAATAACACTAGATAATTATTGGGTCAAGAATCTCCTCATTCATACCTTTTAGAAATTGCTTGATCCATGCAATGTTAGAGCAATTTGCAACAGCACCTACATATTCTACTTCTATAGTTGATTCAGATATGCATCCTTTCTTTTTTACTTATCCATGTGACAAGTCTGTCACCCATAAAGAATGCTCCTCATGTTGTGATATTTCTATCATCTAAGTTTCCAGCCCAATCAACATCAGTATAAACTAGTAGTTCAAATTTGCCTTTTTTATTGCACCACAAACCATAGTCTTCAATATTCTTCAGATATCTTAGAATTCTTTAACAACAGTCATGTGTGATTCCTTAGGATTAGCAGAGAATCTTGCATCTATACAAACTACATGTGCTATATCTGGTCTAGTGTGTACAACATGAATTAGTTTGCCAATCATAAATCTGTATGAGGTCTGATTAACCTCGGTTGTCTTGTCTTCCTTTGTCAATTTGCATCCGGTTGCCATAGGTGTTCCAACTGGTTTTAAGTCCTCCATCTTGAATATATTCAGAAATTCTTTGATGTATTTGGATTGAGTGATGTAGATGCCTTCATCCTTTTGTATGATTTGTAGGCCAAGAAAAAATTTGACCCCTCCAAACATTGAAATTTCAAATTCTTTGCTCATTTCATAAGAAAATGACTTGCATAGCATATCATTACCTCCAAATATGATATCATCAACAAATATCTCAACAATCAAAACTTTATCATTAGTATCTCCTTTCAAATATAGATCACTATTTTCACTTGTTCTAACAAATCCAATATTAATGAGATAAGAGTGAAGTCTTTCATACCATGTTCTCAGTGCTTGTTTTAATCCATACAAGGCTTTGTGTAGTCTACAAACCATGGTCCTCTTGTTAGGATCAACAAACCCTTCAGGTTGTTCAATGTCTAGTATTCCATTCAGAAATGCAAATTTGACATCCATTTGGTATACTTTGAATCCTTTAAAATCAACATACACAAGTAGAATTCTTACTCCTTCTAGTCTAGCAATGGGTGCAAAGGTTTCTCCATAGTCAATACCTTCTTCTTGTGCATACCCTTTGCATACCAGTCTCGCTTTGTTCCTTGTGACTTCTCCATTCTCATTATGTTTGTTTTTGAAAATTTGTTTGGTACCAATGACATTTTTGTCACTCGGTCTAGGTACTAATGTCCATATTTTATTCTTCTCAATATGTTCAATCTCTTCATTTATTTCACTAACCCATTCTTGATTCTCAAGTGCAGTATTAACAGATTTAGGCTCAAAATCACAAATCAAACATCTAGTGTTAAGAGACTTACTTCTTGTTCTCATTCCTACTCTTTTGTCTCCAATTATCTAGTCATGTGGATGGTGTCTTCTGACATATTTATCAAGTACATGTTTATATCTCTATTCTTCATTTTGATCTTCATTTTCACTCGGTTCAACATTGTGAGCATTTTCCTGATTCTCGGTGTGTGCAGCCTATTGCTCAGTTGCATTGTTCTGTCACTTGGTTGAATTGTTCTGTTACTCAGGGAAGGTGTTAGGTTCTTCAATGTAGACAAAACTATTGTAATCTTCTAGTTCCTTTTTTCTTTCCTCATCATTTTTCTCAGCAAATTCATCCACTTTAACATTTGCACTTTCAATGATTTTGTCAGAAGATTTGTTTAGCCATTTATAAGCTTTTCTTTTAGTAGAATATCCTAGAAATATTTCTTCATCACTTTTAGAGTCAAGGTTCCCATTTCTATCATTTTTCAATATATAACATTGAATTCCAAAAATTCTTAAGTAACTCACATTTGGTGTGTATCCATACCATAGCTCATAAGGTGTCATATTGGTGTCTTTCTTCAATTGAACTTGGTTTAGTGTATAGCCAATAGTACTTACAACTTCTCTCCATAATGTTTGTGTGATGCCTTTTTTAATCATCAGTGTTCTGAAACAATCAACAATTGATCTATTCCTCCTTTCAACAATCCCATTTTGCTGTGGTGTTCTCTGTACATAAACATGTCTTGTAATCCTATGTTCATTACAAAAGTTAGTGAATTCATCAGAGATAAATTCTCCTCCTCTATCTGATCTTAAACATTTCAGTTCTTTTCCACTTTGTTTTTCAACTTTAGCTTTATACCATTTGAACATCTTAAATGCTTCAAATTTCTCTTTTAAGATCATTACAGTCATCATCCTAGAATAGTCATCAACAAATAGAATAAAGTATCTATCACCATAATAGATATTTGTTCTCATTGGTCCACATAAGTCAGTGTGGACTAACTCTAGAATAGCATTAGATGTGTAGGTTTTGCTCTTGAAACTAGACTTTGACATTTTTCCTATTTGACAATTCTTGCACATAACATGGCCGGGCTTTGAAATACTCAGTAAGCCTCTTACTTTTCATTTCTTACTTATCTTAACCATGTTATCAAAGTTTACATGACATAAAATTTTATGCCACAACCAAATTTCTTCATTTCTAGTGAATAAATAAGTGGTCTCAATATCATGAAGATAGAATATATTACCTTTTATTTGTTCACCAGTACTGATCAACTTTCCTTTTTCATTATAGATCATTGCATTTTTGTTCTCAAATGCAACTCGGTGTCCTGTGTTGTTCAGTTGTGAAACACTCAATAGATTATAGTTAAGTCCTTTCACCTAATATGCATTTTCATATCTGATCAGATTATTCAACATGATGGTACCTTTTCCTTCAACTGGTCAAGGTGAGTCATTACCCATCCTAACTGATCAACCATTATAATATTCAAAAGTTTCAAAATTTTCTTTATCTCCAGTCATGTGATGAGTACAACCACTATCAATAATCCATACATCATTTTTTCTAACTTTAGATATGAGTGTTATTTAAACATACCTTTCTTCTTCACCTGAATCATCCTTCATAACAACAAATACTACCTCAACATCTTCATCAGAATCAGTGTTTAATTTTTTTAGCTTTGTTCTCAACCAGGTAACAAACTTTCTTTCCTTTGTCCTTGTAATCTTGGTTATCTCTTTTGTCAGAGTGTCGATTGCTTCTATAGTCTTGGTCATCACTTCTGTCATACTTCTTTTCATAAGATCTATCATTGTTTCTTTCACCCTTTCTCTTGTTAGGGAATTTATTTACAATTAAAACAAACCAATGGTAATTTACCTTTATATCTTCCTTTGCTTCTATGTAATCATCTATCCATTAGTGCTTCAATTTCATCAAGTTCTTGTTCATCACTATAACTATCACTATCATTTCTCATAGTGTGTTTGTTACTAGATTTGCTTATTTTTTAGAGAAGATTTGAATTAAGATTCAATAGTTGGTAAGACACTATTGTCATAGTTGTTCATCTCAAATGAAATAAGTCTACCAATCAAACTATCAAGAGTAACATTGTTATTTTCTACTGCTCTCATTTCTTGAATTGCAGATACTTTAATTGCATAAGCATGCGGTAAGGTTCTTAGAATTGTACTTACAACTGTTTCTTCCTCAAGTACTCCTCCTACTCCATGGATAAAATTAATAAATTATTTGATTCTACTACTATACTGAGTGATGTTCTCTACTTCTTTCATTCTCAGGTCATCAAACTTTCCTCTTAGGCTTTCAGCTTTATCTCGCAACACATCGGTGTCTCCTCCATGTACTATCTTGAATTTGTCCCACATTTTCTTTGCAGAGGTGCATGATTTTACATCTTCAAATTAAGCATCAATTAGTGAAGAAGAAAGTTTTATCATCATAGAATTGTGTTCATTTTTCTCTCTCAATTGATCAATGGTCAGAGGTCTAGTATGTGCAACATATTTAGTATCCAAGTGTTGTGTGACATCATTTCCAATACCTGATAGATGAAGTCTTATCCTGATTTTACATGATGCAAATTTGTCCTTATTCAACTTAGGCACATCCCTTTTACTCATCTTGTGATCTTTAGCTTAAGTATTTAAACTCTTCTTCCAAGCACCAAAGCTCTGATTCCAATTGTTAGAATAACTGAGGGGGGGGGGGGGGGAATCAGTGGCCTTAAAANGGGGGGGGGGGGTGAATCAGTGGCCTTAAAAATAATTCCAAAAATCAAACCAAAACTTATATCTCAAATATAATATCCTCTAGTTATCTTTCAGTGCATCAAGATGTATGCCATAAATAAATTTATCAAATATAACGTGCTCGGTAAGATATACTGTTTACCTTTTCTAGACTTTATTGAATAGCAATAAATAAACTTAGTGTTAACTGACCAATCCAGTTTCAATAATTTTTAAAGAAAAGTATCAATGCAATAAACCATATACACATTTGACACAGATTTTAACGTGGAAACCCTGTTAGGGGAAAAAACCACTTGGGACAGGTAACCCAAAATATTTTCACTCTTCTGGAGTGAGCTCAGTGAAGAGCCAACCCTGTTAAAGGTTACAAACACACTATTAAGTGTGACCTTGTTAGAGGATTTAAAAATAATAGTTTGTCTTTTTACCTAGCACTCACTTTGTTGTCAACAAGAAAACCTTTTGATTCTCTTGAGTATCTCAATACAATAAGGACTGTTAAATCCCACTTGGTTAAGATATTTTTTGAATCAATGGTTAAACTAATACAGTAAATGATCTGTTCAATAATACAACTTTAACTTACAGATTAATGTTCACTTCAGTTCCTTTGCTTTCATTCTTTCTTCCTTCTGCTCAGTGAATTCTTTGTCCTCTGTTGCTCGGTGTCTGCAGAATTCTTTGGATCTATTCTTTAGCCTGTATGATCAGATCTACATGAATAATTCAATCTTCACTAGAATATACTCATCATTCCTCCCTCTTATAATGAATTCCTTGTCTCTTTATATAGACATGATTAGCCGCTCAATCTCCTTGTTTTTGTCGTAGATCACTTTTTGATGTGTAAAACTTGCCATACTTGCTTTATCCCATAAAGATCAGGTTTAGTTTTATTCCGTATATCTCTCCTTGATAAATATGCTTTAAATATCTTCCATCCTTTAGTTTAACTAATCATTAAGAATAAAGAAATCAATTAGTCAATCTTTAAATATAGCTCTTTCTAGCTAAGTAGTTTTTGTCGTTCTTGAAATTTAGTTATGCTTGGTCAACAACTCCAGTTATGCTCGGTAACAACTTCAGTTTACTATGGTGCTCAGTATACAATGTGAACTATTCGATGACACTTGCTTGATTAACAATTTCTTAGTTACTACTGTTCGTCGGTGTTCACTATCACTTGGTGTATACTGACTTTTTATGTTTTGCCGATAATATAAATTGTCTTTCAGCTCTTCAATGTTATGACCGATATGTTTATGAATAATCATACCATATCAAGTTGACATCAATGATAATAAAATACATTAAATAATTTAATGTCTTGCATTCACTTTTGCATCTCGATGATCATCAACTTATCATCTTCAAACATTCAATCAGTTATAGTTCATCAGTTACAAGTAGTGGTAGTTGTTGCACCAAAAGATCATTCTGTTAATGCTTGATACAACCACTAGACTTATAGAAACCATAAGAGGTAGTTAAGCCATGTCATGAATCCTACAAGAGATGCTGGTGCACTACCAAAAGCCCCCCAGCATTGCTTGCCGCAAGCCTGTGTCACTCACAGAGGAATTGAAACCCGTGAGCAAGCTTTGATACCACTAGTTACAAGTAGTGGTTACTATTGCACCAAAATATAGATTTGTCAATGCCTGATACAACCACTAGACTTAAAAAACCATAGCAGGTGATTAAACCATGTCACAAATCTTGCGAGGGATGCTAGTGCACTGCCAACATTATTAAGCTTGGAGAATGTCAGTCAACTTTGAGTGTTTAACACTTTTATCCTAGAAGTTAGCACTTAGTGTGTGTGATTTAAGTTGTTCATATTTATAGAACCTAGTTGATTACCTACATGCATAATTGCCCATTTCAATATAGTATGTTTGTAAAGTAGGAAGGAAATAACAAAATTCTTATATTCTCTCAATATAATAATCCTATTGAATACAAATAAAAGTGGTAATATGTGATATAAGCATTATGTATTTTATGTGTATATTTTTGTTTACAAATTTATGGTTTCCTTAACACATTATATAAGATTTTTTCATTAGTACTTGTTATATAGGATTAAAACTCGGTTCGGCTTGGGATTCATATTACACTTTGATTATACACCTTACTAACATGGTGATTATATACTAGTTTGATAAAAATGGGTCTAATGGAGCATCACATTTGAATGAACTATAGTTGTTTTTGCACAACATATAATTCACTTCTTTGCTTGTGACCAAACATGGGATACACTATTATGCTTTTACTATATTGATAATTTTATCTTTAGTTTATGTCCAATGATTCATAGGTGGGTGTTTTTTTTATTTAATGATATGATGAGCTTGAAACTTGTTATAAATTGGGAACAAAGGACACACATGCTAGATTTATCTTACTCAAAATGTGAAATTCCTTGTTTAATTTTCTTGGAATTTTACCTTGGGATACATGTTGATGTAGATTTTCATGCACATTAAAGTAGAAAATATACTAAGAGATAAAATTGCACATCTTGCACCTTTAGTTTTTTAGTTTGTCACTTTACATAGACATGTCATAAATACATAGTTTTAACATTCATTTTGATTCATTTGGTCCACATTAAATAATAATTAGCAAATTGAACACATCAACAAAATGTCACTCTTAATTACTAGACATTAGGAAGATGTATCCCACTTTCTATTATTATCATTTTTGCATTTGAATATAATGCACAACATAGTCCTATCTTTGAATGACAATTATAAACATGATAATATATCTCACACTGACCTAATTTATGTAAAATAACATAAACCAAATATAGGACATGAGGAAAACATATTTATCTCATTGTAGATGAAATTACTACATGCATATGTATGTCCCTCAAACATTGTATATCATGTACCCTTTTCCCTCTAATGCAAGTGAAGGTTCAAGGGCTTTAATAGGCTACCAAATTAAGAAACAAATTGAAACTTCAACAACAAAGTAAAATTATTATTAACCAATCAACTTATTACGACATGAGTATAGTTTAAGAATCTAATAGGCCTTCTTATATGCCTTGTCTCTCAAGCCTTACAATATTTAATTTTTTTTCTCTAATCTAACTCTTCAAAAAAAACCCAATACACTAGTAAATTTTGGCCATATTTTCGACGTGAGTTGGTTAGTTTTTTGATGCCGGTTACTCAGCCAAACGACCACTCTTGTCGTCAGAGTTTTTTCGTCGATTAGGCAACCCAAAAAATGTTGTGTCAAATTATCGATAACTTAATAGTGGTCGAATGATCGACTGTATAATGCGTTGAGGCTGTGAACATTCTGGTCAATATAGTCTGTTGATCATTGTCATTGTCGTTAAACTATCGACTTTAGTATGCGTTGAGACTGTGGCATTCTGGTCAAAAAAGTTCATTGGTCATTGTCATCATCATCGAACTATCGACTTTAGTATGTATTGAGACTGTGGCATTCTGGTCGAAATAGTTCATTCATCATTGTCATCGTCATTGAACTATCAATTTCAGGATGTGTTGAGACTATGGCATTCCGGTCGAAATAGTTTGTTGATCTAGTTTTGGGCCATTGGAATAGAGACATCAAAAAGCGTTGAGACTGCAGCATTCCAGTCAAAGCATTTCGTTGATATATTTGATTGCGATCAAAATAGCGATGACATATTCATTATATATATATATATATTAATCATCTATTAATATATATAATGTATTTCCTTTTACTAACATTTTCATTGAAAGTATAGTAGTTGAATTAGAATACGCTCCAGAATGCTTACAAATCTAATTACTTAGCCCTATAAATTATCATTGTTCTTACTATCATTAAATTATAGTCTATAAATAACATTTTGCATCTACACGTGTCAATATAATGAATATTTTGTAACACATGTCAACACAAGTACGAAAATTCTATATTTTTGAAATTTGATATGTATATATGGTATTTTGCAATTCCATGAAGATGTTAATACAACTAAACCTACACTTATTTTACAATAACTTGCCAAATGAAAAACATAATAATGAATTTGAACTAATAAACTAGTCATAATACCTGTTTGGAAGATATTGATATTGATTAATAATATTAATAATTCCAACAATAATGATTAATTACTAATTACTAGTGATTAATAGTGCTATCTTAATACGCCTCAGGGATTTTGTTTGCCTACAGGCCTATGTAACTGATTCAGATGTATTTTTCCTAAGGGCTAATGTACTTCCTAAGGGCTTATGCAGTAGTTTAGGATTAGGGCTTCATAGTGGGACTCTCATACTTTTGGTTGTAACTAGCTATGGCTAGCAGGGGTTGGTGTAGTTTCAAAATTCTTCATTTGTTTTGTATATGAGAAATGATCGGAGTTTTTATTTCTAGTTCTTTTCTCCAGGAGCTCTTTGAACCAATTTATTATAATATTAATATATCAAGTGGCTCTGCCACCTTTAAAAAAAAAATAGTGCTATCTTAATGATTAATAACCAAAAAATTTGAATACTGACATCATTAAATTATCATTAAAATAATTACTAATAGCTTTCAAGATACTAAACCTATCATAAGAACATATTCTTCATCAGTAGATAATCAAACACAATTTTTATAACATCACCATTCCAAATTTAACAAATTAATGATCTACATCTCAAACTATGTTACTAACCACATTTAAAACTAAAATTACCAATATAAAGTATACTAAATTTAATAAAAGCATATGATAACATCTATTAATATTTTATTCTAATTTAACAAACCAATTAGTATAATTACTAGTTAAGGATTGTGCAGAAGGAAGAAGCTAGCATAGTAATGAAGTTGTATATGATTTTATGTCTGAGCTAATTAAACATGGGTTCAAAGTAATGATGGCATACTATGATAACTTATGGAACACTTATGTAGGTGAATTTAGAGCTCTCAAAGAGCATACTCGAATCGGGGACATAATTAATGAAAAAAATTGATGGGATAAATCTAAAAGATTTTGTGTCCCTGTATGATTCCAAGAAAGTGAAAAAAATTACTCAAGAAGCATCAATAATTTTAGGAAGAGCTTGTAGAGGACATGGAATGCCTGGATAAGGAAGACATAGGGGAAATCCAAGTCATTCTAAGTAGTGATGATGAATCACAAATTTCTTTGGAACAATGGAGAGACACACTGGAAACTGAGCTTCCTCAAGATTTGGATGATATCAATGATGAGAATTATGCACTACATAACATGAAGGTCATCACAGATAAATTCTACAGGAGAGAATAATATATTTTTATTCTTTGAAATCTGTTATTATTCTGTATAATCCACATTCAGAATAATAATAGATTCTGAAGAATAAAAATAGAAAAGATATGTTATAATTTTGTCAGCCAAATGATTTGGTAGATAATGATTTACATCATGGTAGTGGTACAGTTTTCTCCTGCCCTAAACTGTTATTTTAATATTGACTTCAAAATTGTAGGAAAAATTTACAAGCAAACAACAAAAATATTCTAGAATAACGTGCAACCCATACATACACTTATATCTCTATATTAATGTATCTTTCTTAATTAGGGTATTATTTATGAAACAATCCTTTTCATTAATGTTATAAAGTTCCTCACATATTCTATATGAGTCTGTCCAAAAGTCCCAGTCAACATTCTCTCAGTTTTGATTCTTGTAGGTTCTGTCTCGAGGTCTCTTTCACCCTCTTTTTCAAAGGATTTGCATCGATTAGACTGCCATGGAGGATGAAGAAGAAAATAATTTTTTCTTCACCATATTTAAAGGGTTAAGGAAATCTAGGAGCTCATCTGTATCTACATGAACTATTTCCTCTGTTTTTGCAGGTGCTTTTCCCCTATCTCGAACATCAATTTGTGATAGGAATATCAGTAAAACTATCAGAATAACTCCAAAACCCTAAATAAAAGAAACACAATAATATAACCTTTTTCAACTATCTAATTTATACAATTACAATAAGGTTTACCTTTGCTGAAGAATGTGTGGATGGAGCATCGCCTCCGCCTCTATCATGTGGGGGATGCATGTCATCTTGTAACAAAGATTAAATATAAAAACTTCAGTGAACTAAAAGAAATAGACCTAGCAAAAAAAACTTATTAATAAAATGGTATATTGGAGTCATAAACTTGAGGTTAGTTTAAATGGTATATAGTACTTACTTCCCCATGATAGTAACTTTGTTTTTATCCATGCGATTCAAATGGTAATTAATTAGTAGTTCTTCCCCTGCACTTATTGATTTTATTGCACATATAAAAACATGATTCCCCTCACGCACCTCAAATATGCAATTGGGTTGCTTATTAGTTATCGCAGGTCGCATACTATTTATAAAACCCGTCAATGTACATAGAAAATATTTTACTTTGACCATTTTCTTTCCATTGTAAATAATTTGCTGACAGTGCATACCTACACATACTTTTTTTATATTGAGAAATCTTCATCCAATCATGGCAATTTTAACAAGGTCCGACAAACTCCATCAATTAAACAACTTTATTGTAACATAGCTTTAACCTATACATGGAAAATAGGCCCAAACCATGTAATGAGGATGGAGCTATGCGATATATCCTCTTGTTAACACAAAAATCAATGTCAATTGGAGGTAGCTCCTTGGATACCCATTCTTTCTCAAGATGTGTGTATCAAAAGGGTACCTTTGGTCTCATCATCATAAGAACATGACCCCCCTTCAGCAAGGAAAAATTGCATGTGTTTATTAAATTTTTTTCTAATATTTTGACCTCTAGTTGATCTACCTATTTTAGCCATACTACATGTCAAACTTTCATCTACCATTCCCGCATTTCCCTCATTCAAGGAAGATAGATCTGAAAAGTACCTATTTGGCGGTTCCTACAATCCATCAAATGAGATATATAGCTGGTAGTACTATTAAATCATGAGAAAGTTAATACCTTATTATTAAACCAATCAATGAATATGAGCATAAAGAGAAAGAAATAAATTAATAAACTATTTCTATAGGGTGTATTGACTTATACCTACTGATCCATGTCACTGTGCAGGATCCTCATCAAAGGGGTTAAATTTCTTGCATATGTGAATCATTTATCTTAAGTTCGCTAAAAATTACATGATATGTATGCTACAAATTACGTAGAAGACAACATGAACAATATGCAAGATTGTAAACATGAACAAATTACCTTTACCTTATATATGGAATGCAAGATCATCAACATAAGGGGTGATGATGTGTGTAGTCAATTGCATGTTTCCAGAAAGGTTGATAATCAAACAAAATATATACATGTAATCAACATTAATTAAATGAGCATCATAAGAAATACATTGGTTATCATAAATCACATATGTTGTAATTATTAGAATTAAACACAATGAAATAAATATACCATGCCATTAGAGTTGAATACATTAATAAATCAATATTAAATATATATACTAATCAACATAAATATATATAAATAATTAAATCACATACCTTGTACATTTCAATCATGTCATTGATCATCATCATCATCATCATTACCACCACCACCATAATCTTCTTCTTCTTCATCATCATCTTCATGAGTATCTTCTTCTTCCATCACATTATACTTTACCGAACTTCCTCTTGGATCATGTTTAACAACAAATGACCAACCCTATTTATGTGGAACCTCTAAGTAAAACACTTGCTCACATTGACTTGGAAGAACATAGGGCTCATCTCCAACTGGCTCAAACGACCTTGTATTAATCATTGTAAATCTATTATCATGTTGAATAACAGTTCTATCAGGATCATTTTGATTCAGTCGTAGCCTGTACCATTTAACGATGAATAGAACTAATCTGAAGGAGTTAAAGTTGCACTCAAGTATATCATCCAAGATTCCATAGTATCAATTTTGAGATTGTTGAGGATGTATGTCATTTCTAGATGAAATATTAGTGACCTTGAAGACTACAATTATCCCAGAATCACAAGTTTTCTTTGTGTCATCCAACTTTTTTATGCGAAATTTGTGGCCATACTGAACACCTCCTTCATGATACTCTGTCAAATCTAAAATGTTAAACACTGGTGAAATATTCAGCTCACTGGGCAATTCTACCTCATATGCCTTTCCTGAATCATGCTTCTTCAGTATTTTACATGGAACAAACTTCTTCATTTTCAGCTTGTTATATGTACCAACTGGAAACCGCTCCTTCCATAAGTGAACCATGACTTCATCCCCAACCTGTAATTCCTTATGTCTCCTTTTCTCTTCTGCCTTAGCCTTATACTGTGCATTCATTTTGGTAATGTGCTTCCTCACTTCCTCATGGATGTTCTTCAAGTGTTCTGCAAAATCCTTAGCTTCAGCACTACTTATTTCTCCTTTGTCTATCTTTCGCAATTCAAATGCATTTCTTGGAATACTTCCATATACAATCTGGAATGGTGATTTACCAGTGCTCCTATTGACAGAATTATTGTATGCAAATTCTGCCTGTGGTAAAATAAAATCCCATCCTATTGGCTTATCTCCAACCAAACATCTCAGCAAATTCCCCAAACTCCTATTCACCACCTCTGCCTGTCCATCAGTCTGTGGATGATGTGATGAACTAAACTTCAAATCTGTCTTTAACTTCTTCCACAACGTACGCCAGAAATATCCAACAAAATTAGTGTTTGATCTGAAACTATGGTCTTTGGAAAACCATGTAGCCTCACCACTTCTCTAAAAAATAATTCTGCTACATGAACAACATCATTAGTCTTCTTGCAGGGAATGAAATGTGCCATCTTTGAAAATCTGTC
>MU225219.1:449413-469009 GCA_018584345.1 Thuja plicata | reverse complement strand
GTGCCTTCCTATCCAAAATATCCCAATCTTCCTTAGACATTGCTGCCTCTTTCTTGGCTATTCCCTCTAATGGCCGCCATAGATCCTTCTGATAGAGATAGTCCTCCATTTGCATCTTCCATAACTGAAAGTTCTACCCATTAAACTTATCAACCTTCAGCCTACCCTCGTCTGCCATTTCTCCCACTTAACTGAGAGACTCTCCCACTAACTCGTGAGACCTGCTTCAAAGAGTAGATGAAATAACAAACAAAAAAACCTCACTCTGATACCACTTGTTCATATAATAAGTAGAAAAATGTAAATATAAACACATGAAAGAGAACACAAAAGACACAGAGATTTAACATGGTTCACCCAATCCCTGGGCTACGTCCACCAACAACGAGTCCAATATCTTTATTATTATCCAGTGATTACAATCTCAAACCTACAACTCAATACCGTCACAGGAAGCTATGAAAACCCCTCATACAATGAAATCTTGAAACCCTAATCCCTTTTCACAAGTCTATTTGACCTAACCTAATTAGGGCAAAAAATACTTCGACTAATGGAGAAATTAATGGTCAGCCCTTAACAATATCATTAAGTCATTGTTGGTGTCGAGGGGCGCTGACCCTCGACCCCACCCTGGGGCACTGCCCCAAAGGGTCCCCGCAAGGGGTGTTTCCCCTTGACCCTATCAAGGGCTCTACCCCTTGACCCCACCTAGGGCGCTGCCCCAAGACCCTGCAAGGGGCTCTGCCCCTTGAGCTCAAGCTTGGGGGCCAAATAGATATGTCTGGGGGGAAACCACGGTAAAATAAATTGAGTCTGATTAGGCTCCACATACATAACAAATTGTACACCCCTTACATAATTCAGAATCCTTGGGAATTCATAGAAAATAGAAGATTGATTTCCATCCTGTCCATGCCTAGTGCACCTATTGCTACCTGGAAGATTATTACAGGGGCTTCCACCTATTATGAGATCAAAACCTCCAATTTAGTTAATCATTTCATCAAGTCTTTCTACTATTAGATCCTTCACATCCTCCACCTCAATTATTTTACCCTTTTGATATGATTTTTCCCACCAGCTTCTGAGAATAAACCTGTTTTCTTTGCAAATTTTTGCAGATACAACATAATTGAGTAGAATACCCAAACGATGCAAAGCAACTTATGCACCCCCAATTCCAGAGAAAAGAGAAAGGAAATTTATCCCCTTTGGTGTGAATAGGCTTCAAAATAGAAAGGTGGTATCCTATCATTTCTACCTAGAAAGCATTTCCAAGGGATCGTATACGCTCTATCCTAGAAGAACATATACATGTGTCGCAAAGGTAAAATCTGACAATACTTTTGATATTCAAGAAATACCTCTTCAATTGTCATTGGGGGCAAAGGTAAAACCTAAAAATGATTATCAATAGGAAGGTTATGCACGTAGCCATGTTTTCTACTAGAAACTAAAAATTACTTTGAATCCACAAATTTTGGTTCAATATTGTGGAGATATCGAGATATTTTTGCCCATACACCCCTTAGTGTATTAAACACATTTTCAAACTAAAAATAGGGGGTTCCTTGCACAAAATTTTTAAGCTTCAGCCATCGATTGACAGCGTGACTTGGAACTCCAAATACAACCAATCCTTTAATATGGCATGGTAAATGAAAATTCATATCATCTTCTACACACAAACCTTTGAAAGACGTACTTCCTTCCAAGTTTATCTTTTGAAATGGTTTCTTGTGATGGGTTTCATTACAATTCTTTGGTATTTCATTCAATCCCTGCAAAAGGAAACCTTGGTTAGCATGACTAATTAAATTGATGACCCCAGGATTATAATTGGTAATAGATTCTTCATTTTTTACTAGTTTGCGCTTCTTAGATTATTGATTTATTTTTCTTAGATTATATTAAAAATTATGGACATTATTTTGCCTCTCTCTCTCTCTCTCTAATTTTGTGAGTCTCACATAGGGCGTACACCCTATGTAAGAACACAAAATGGTAATAAAGTAAAGAAACTCATGAAGGAGGCCCACTTTTAATTGTTGCTGTCTATTTTTTACAGTCTGCTCGACAAATATTCACTTTTCATGGTGTTGAAAATCACAAAGAAGTATATTCTATCAATTTGCAACACATTTTTGTTCAAAAGTCAACATCGAAGAACAAAATTAAACCATTCTTCACCAAAAATGATCCATTGAGGTAAGTTTTTAATTTTTTACATGTGAATTGTGAAGAAAGAGTCTTTTTGTTTATAATTGCTATGATATGAATTTGTTGAAGAAATAATTTAACATATTGTAAAAGATTTCTATTATATTTTGAGTTAATATAATTTAGATTGATATTATAAAGTTTTACTTCTTGTAATAGATTAATATAATAATTTGAAAATTGTAATGAATTAATATGTAGAAATCATCATCATGCCAAGGAAATGAGCAAAGACTCTAACACCAGAAGAACATGAAAGAGACAAAGAGAAGAAAAGGGAGTGAATGAGACAACTTCGTGAACACAAAAAATTGCATACCATAGAAGAAGATTTTCCTTTGGATGAGGAACATGAAACATCAATTGAAAGTACGAGAGAATTGGAATCGCAAACAAAAAGGCAATAGATGAGAAAATTGCATGCAACAAGACAATTGAATTATGAAGATGTGGGCACATCATCTATGAGTTCCCAAGTTGAAGAGACACCACCATCCAATGTTGGAGACAGACCCTTGTATCATCTTGAAGGCACACCATTATATCATGTTCAAGACACACCATTATCTACATCTGAAGGTGTAGGCACAACATCATGTCATGTTGAAGGCACACCATTATCTATATTCGAAGGTGTAGGCACAACATCATTTCATGTTGAAGGCACACCATTAACATCTCAAGTTGGTGAGGATCCATCTTTCACATCTCAATTTGAAGGCACGTCAACTTCAGTTAAAGGTACACAATTGACACATAATGTTGTTGATGTTCATAATGTTGAGGCCACTCAACAATTGAAAACACCTCCTAGAATAATTTATAAAAATCCAAAATATTTGATTGATATTGATACTAACATTTTGCAACAAATGCCTGACAAGATTCCCAAGTGTACTTGTCAAAGATATGCTATTCGTATTTGGAGATTATTTATTGAGAATTTAAATATGACAGGAAGATGTCAACTATTTGTTCAAATGATGAGAAATATAAAATTTAGGCCCATCATAAATATTCTTGGGATAAGAACGATGGATGAGTCAAGTGAAAAATCTATTGTAAAGAATCTAATGAATGCATATGAGAGTGTGGGTTCTACATCATGCACAAAAGATAGTAATGTCACATGACATGTACTTACATCAAACATAGTAAGCACTCAAATGAATAAATCTTGACTCATTAGAAAGACAAGAAAAGCATTGAAAATAAGTAGAAAGTCTCTAATGAGAGCTGTGGGAAGGTGTCAAAGAGTGGAAGATCCAAATAACAATGAGTTATGAGCATTTTCTGGTAGACTACCACGGAATGATAAATCAATTATTGAAGCTTTAAAATCTATCATTGAAGACTTTTGGAAGAATAACATACGAGTATCTCCCAATCAACGAGATGTTGTAAGAAGGAGGATTGGTAGTCGAATCCGCATTCCACATCTAAAACATTTTTTGGATTCAACTCAGACACAATTCTTTGCAAAATTTATACGTACGTATCCTCAATTTAAAATTAGTCAAATATATTTTGAAATGGATAAACCTTTTTATGTGAAGATAAATCACACATGCACAACTTGTTGTTGTAGGGTACTTATTAAATTTTCTAACCATTTTGATGTTTATAAGAATATATGTGTAGATTTGCATTCTAACAATGTTTTGCAGGATTGTAACATAAATGACCCACCTACATCTTCAAGGGAATTAATTACTACAATTTTATGTGAAAGAGTGGATGATCAAAAATTTTACAAGCTCGCATACTTGAATGGTCAAAGGAATGGGTCGACGAATGGTCTACACAAATTTTGAGCCCACTTGACTCCTATCATCCCCCAGTAGCATTGCAACTAACACAAATGGAATCATCCATTGAATTTGACCATTTTTTTGATCTAGTGCAACTAGGTAAATTATCAACTCACAAATAGTCTTAAATTTAGTACTTTATCATAATTATTCATTAAATTAATCTCCTTGTTATGCTTCTATCATTGCAGACCATGTTTTTGCTGTTATTGCACCTGAAGACAATGACGAAGGGAAAAATTATTATTTGTGTCATTGTGTTGAGGCTAAAAAGAAATTGGATGACTCAGTTATAGATGATGTAGGATTAGAATACCCTATAGGAGCAGTGGTTGTAACTAGTACATAGCTTAGACAGTATTGTATGAAGAACCCTAGGTTGTGGTTGTTTGAAGATTGGGAGACACACAGGAAGATTTTTCATTATTCCAACCTTGTCATTGCATCAAATGTACATTTGACCAAATATGGAGGAAAACCACACAATAAAACTCTTTGGAAGGTTCACGAGTCAAACCACGAGGCAATACTTGAGACAATAAAGGGTAGGGAAGATCCGGCTGGTTCATTGGACTAAAAGTGAATCCAAAATGTTGTAATGTTGAATCTAGTTGAATGCATGTGCATATAACATATATATTTGTAAAGGAATTAATTCCCTTGAATCCACATTGGGTGGACTATAAATTTCTCATGCATTACCTCATATGTATAATGAGAAGTTTGTAGGATTTAATAACAAATTTTCTCTTCTATTTTTTGGGGGCAATACCAGAGGTTTTCTCTTCTCAGATATTTCCTCCTGGTGCTCCTAATGAGCTGAGTTGTAAACATATTTTTCATCATTAATTAAAAAAAATATGTTTACCCTACAAATTCTAGAAATATATGTTAAGCTTATTGTCATGTTTCATGCTAGCACATTCTTTGTATATATGCATTTACAAAAAAATCATTTAAACTATCGAACCGCACATTTAAATCATTTAAAAATCTTGAAATCTGCTTGTCATTGCATAAAACCATCTCTGCCAACAGCTCTGGAATCCTGGGTGAATTCTAGGAATGACCCTTTGATGGAAGTGAAGAGGCTTGAACGTTGCCAACCGCTATGGATCCAAGTGTCGCTTAAGGTGCACCAGGCAACAAAATTGCTGATATTTAGGAGTCCATTTCTTAGAGATCCTAAGGGGTATTGATGAGCTATTAGGTGCTACAAGACTTTGTCATGGAGGCCTGCAATAACCTATCTCATTTTTTGGATATTCTCTTTCATTTTCATTTGCCGACCCAATCTTGGTTGATGCCAAAACTTGCAATGTTGCACTGTTGAAAGCTAACACATTGCATATCTTGAAAATCGCTCATCATGGCATCAAAATGTCTCTGCCAAAAGATCCAAAATGCTAGGTGAATTCTAGGAATGACCCTATCACAGAGGCAAAGAGGCTCAAATGTTGCCAACCGCTATGGAGCCAAGTGTCCCTCAAGGTGCACCAGGCAACAAAATTACTGATATTCAGGAGTTTGTTTCTCAGAGCTCCTGAGGGGTATCAACAAGCTGTTAAGTGCTAAAAGACTATGTCATGGAGGCCTACAATAAACTATCTTGGATTTTGGAGATTTTATTCTATTTTCATTTTCTGACCTAATCTCGGTTGATGCAAAAACTTGCAATGTTGTTTAGTTGAAAGCTGAAAAATTGCATATCTTGAAAACTGCTCATTGTGGCATCAAACCATCTTTGAAAATAGCTCTAGAATTCTGGGTGAATTCTAGGAATGAACTTTTCATAGAGGCAGAGAAGCTCAAACATTGTTGACGGCTATGGAGCCAAGTGTCCCTCAAGGTGCACCAGGCAACAAAATTACCGATATTCAGGAGTTTGTTTCTCAGAGCTCCCGAGGGGTATTGAAAAGATGTCAAGTGCTACAGGACCATGTTATGGAGGCCTACAATAACCTATCTCAATTTTTGGAGATTCAATTTAATTTTCATTTTCTGACTCAATCTCGGTTGATGCAAAAACTTGCAACATTGCGTAGTTGAAAGCTAAAACATTGCATATCTTGAAAATCGCTTTTCCTGACATCAAACCATCTCTGCCAATAACTCAAAATTTCCTAGTGAATGATAGGAATGACCTTGTCATGGAGGCGGAGAGGTTTGAATATTTTTGACCACTATGGAGCCAAGTGTCCCTCAAGGTGCACTAGGCAACAAAATTACCAATATTCAGGAGTCTGTTTCTTGGAGCTCCCAAGGGGTATCAACAAGTTGCTAGGTGCTACAAGACTGTGTCATGGAGGCCTACAATAACCTATCTTAGATTTTGGAGATTCAATTTTTTTTTAATCTCTAATTTTGGAGTTTCGCTTTTGTTTTTATTTGCTGACCCAATCTCGGTTGATGCCAAACTTGCAATGTTGTGCAGTTGAAAGCTGACACATTACATATCTTAAAAACCACTCATTGTGGCATCAAACCATCTCTACCAACAACTCTAAAATTCTGGTTGAATTCTAGGAATGACCCTATCACGGAGGCGGAGAGGCTCGAACATTGCCGATTGCTATGGAGCCAAGTGTCCCTCAAGGTGCACCAGGCAACAAAATTGCTGATATTCAAGAGTCCATTTATCAGAGATCCTAAGGGGTATTGATGAGTCATTAGGTTCTACATGACTATTTTATGGAGGTCTGCGATAACCTATCTTGGTTTTTAGAGATTTGCTTTCATTTTCATTTTCCAACTCAATCTCGGGATGCAAAAACTTGCAATGTTGTGCAGTTGAAAGTTGAAACATTGCATATCTTGAAAACCACTCATGCTGACATCAAATCGTCTCCACAAATAGCTCTATAATACTAAGTGAATGCTAGGAAAAACCCTATCATGGAGGCAGAGAGGCTCAAATGTTGCTGACCGCTATGGAGCCAAGTGTCCCTCAAAGTGCACCAAGCAACAAAATTACCGATATTCAAGAGTCCATTTCTCAAAGCTCCCTAGGGATATCGACAAGTCGTCAAGTGCTATAGGACTATGTCATAGAGGCCTACAATAACCTATCTTAGTTTTTGGATATTTTCTTTTGTTTTCATTTTCTGACTCAATCTCGGTTGATGTAAAAACTTACAATGTTGCATAGTTGAAAGTTGAAATATTACATATCTTGAAAACCGCTCATTGTGACATCAATCTGTCTTTACCAAAAACTCCTAAATGCTAGGTGAATGTTAAGAATGAACCTTTCATGGAGGTGGAGAGGCTTGAACATTGCCGACCGCTATGGAGCCAAGTGTCCCTCAAGGTGCACTAGGCAACAAAATTATTGATATTCAGGAGTCCATTTCTTAGAGCTCCTAAGGGGTATCAATAAGCCATTAGGTGCTACAAGACTGTATCATGGAGTTCTATGATATCCTATCTTAGTTTTTGGAGATTTTCTTTCATTTTCATTTGTCGACTCAATCTTGGTTGGTGCAAAAACTTGCAGTGTTGCGCAGTTGAAAGCTGAAACATTGCATATCTTGTAAATCTCTCATCATGACATCAAACCATATCCACCAACAGCTCCTAAATTCTAGGTGAATGCTAGGAATGAACCTATCATGGAGGCAAAGAGGCTCAAACATTGCCGATCGCTATGGAGCCAAGTGTCCCTCAAGGTGCACTAGGCAACAAAATTATCGATATTCAGGAGTCCATTTCTCAGAGCTCCTAAAGGGTATCAACAAGTTGTTAAGTGATACAGGACCATGTCATGGAAGCCTAAAATAACCTATCTCAGTTTTTGGATATTCACTTTCATTTTCATTTACTGACCCAATCTCGGTTGATGCAAAAACTTGCAATGTTGCGCAGTTGAAAGCTGACACATTGCATATCTTGGAAATCACTTGTCATGACATCAAGCTGTCTCTACCAATAGCTCCAAAATTCTAGGTGAATGCTAGGAATGAACCTATCACAGAGGTAGAGAGGCTCAAACATTGTCGACCGCTATGGAGCCAAGTGTCCCTCAAGGTGCACCAGGCAACAAAATTATCTATATTCAGGAGTCCATTTCTCAGAGCTCTCAAGGGGTAGAGACAAGATGTCAAGTGATACAAAACTCTAGCATAGAGGCCTACAATAACCTATCTCTATTTTTGGGGATTCTCTTTTATTTTTAATTTTTGACTCAATCTTGGTTGATGTAAAAACTTGCAATGTTGCGCAGTTGAAAGCTGAAAGTTTGCATATCTTAACAAACGCTCATCGTGACATCAAACCATTTCTTCCAATAGCTCCATAATGCTAGGAAAAACCCTTTCATGGAGGTAGAGAGGCTCAAACATTTTTGACCGCTACGGAGCCAAGTGTCCCTCAAAGTGCACCAGACAACAAAATTACCGATATTCAGGAGTCTATTTCTCAAAGCTCCCAAGGGGTATCAACAAGCTGTCAGGTGATATAGGACCATATCATAGAGGCCTATGATAACCTATCTCATTTTTTGGAGATTCACTTTCTCTTTCATTTTTTGACCCAATCTCAGTTGATGCAAAAACTTGCAATGTTGCATAGTTGAAAGCTGACACATTACATATCTTTGAAATCGCTTGTCATGGCATCAAACCATCTCCACAAAATGTTTGGAATGTTAGGTGAATGCTAGGAATGACCCTGTCATAGAGGTGGAGAGGCTTGAATGTTTCTGACTGCTATGGAGCCAAGTGTCCCTCAAGGTGCACTAGGTAACAAAATTGTCGATATTCATGAGTCAGTTTCTCAGATCTCCCAAGGGGTATCAACGAGCCGTCAGGTGCTACAGGACCATGTCATGGAGGCTTGTGATAACCTATCTAGGTTTTTGGAGATTTATTTTCATTTTTATTTTCTGACCCAATCTTGGTTGATGCCAAAAATTGCAATGTTACGTAGTTGAAAGATGACACATTGCATATCTTGAAAACCGCTTGTCATGGAATCAAACCATCTCCATCAACAACTTCAAAATGCTGGGTGAATGCTAGGAACATCCCTATCATAGAGATGAAGAGTCTTGAATGTTGCCGATCGCTATGAAGCCAAGTGTCCCTAAGGGTGCACCAGGAAACAAAATTGTCGATATTCAGGGGTCTGTTTCTCAGAGCTCCCAAGGGTTGTTAACAAGCCTTCAAGTGCTATAGGACCATGTCATGGAGGCCTATGATAACCTATCTTGGAGTTTGGAGATTCTCTTCCATTTTCATTTTCTGACCCAATCTCGGTTGATGCAAAAACTTGCAATGTTGCGCAGTTGAAAGCTGAAACATTGCATATCTTGAAAACCACTCATCCTGATATCGAACTATCTCCAGTAACACCTTCAATTTGATGTGTAAATGCTAGGAATAACCTTTTTATGCTTCACAACTCATTCAAAAATTTGGGACCATAATGTACTGGTGCATCCCTTAATGTTCTTGTAGTGCCCTAAATATGTCCAAGTGGTCAAAATGCTCCAACGGGACTAAAATTGGGTAGGATTGATATTTTTTTAATCTTATATGAACTATTATCATTTCATTAAGGTGTTAGAATAAAAATTATGAGTCTAGGTGTATGAAATGAAACATGCATATTCTGATTAAGTATGAATCATTTAGTAACAATATACATAGATACACATGCAAACATAAATATAAGACATAAGAAATTTAAAAAGCATAAGACATCCACATAAACATAAAGTAGTCTACATCAATACACATGATATATTCATAGAGCATGAAGAAAAACATATATGTCCAATAATTTCATAGATCAAATATGTCTAATAAAGTTAAATTGGCACTGTGAAAGCCAAATGGATATAGAACATGTCACTTATACAATATATAAAATATATTTCCAATAATGCTATATTGGCATACAATGATTAACCCTAATTTAGTCATTTCTCGAAAGGGGAAGAAAACAAATCCCAGGCTGTCTTCGATCATCGCATCAATGGAGATGGAGTACAATGATCAAAATAATATTTAAAATACATATATGAATATCATTAAAAATTTCAATACAAACTATTAAAATAACAATTCTAATTAAGTAATCTCTTTCATACCTTGATCAATGCATCAAAACTAGCTATAGTTGCAGCTACGCCACGATTCAAACTATCACGAACAAAATGAAGAGTCTTTGCTATCATTAACTAAAAATGAAACAACAAGAGTATTATGTAGTTATCAAGAATACCTATAATATTTTACAACCCCACCAATTAATAAATGATACCTCTATGAAGGTGCCACCGCATCCTTTAGTGTGCGGTGTCGATGTTGTTGCTCCAACATCAAACTAGTGCATATGTATGGTAATTTATAAGACAACCATTAATATAAGAATAAACCACTAACTTGTTAATTATAACACATTATTACATATATACCTATGGACTAAATGATGTCGTCACAAAGTCAGGTGAAGGAATGGGATCATTGCCATGACAACTTTGACTCTAGATTTTGATCATAATTTGTCTACTAATTTAGTTATTCATTTATTTATTAATTAAATATAATCAAATAAATCAAATTAACATGTAAATATACATACCTCAATGAAATGTGAACAAGGCCCTTCACTGTCTAAATTCAATGTCGATGGTCCAACAATGAACTAATGTACATGCATAATAAGTTATGAGACAAACATCCATATAATTATAGAATAATCAAATGTATACTTTAAAAAATATTTTATTCGATACATACTTGTGGAGTTGACGACATAGTGTATAAGGGGTCTGGGAGATCATTGCCACTGCAACTGATACTCTTTCCCTAAATTTTCATCATAAACAATAGATACTAATTTAATTAAATTCATTCATTTAAAAATGAAATATGATCGAATAAATTTAATGAACTTGCAAATATTTACCTGTGTATCAAAGCCAAATGTTGCATTGAGAAAATCATCAGTCATCAGTCCGTCATCCTCTTCCTCTCTCTCGGTAGTACTAAATGTGCACAGGGATCCATAAGAATGACAAAAATGACCCTTCACAGACTAACCATGGTCACCCTCGACTAGAGGAGTGGCGCACTGAATGAGAGTCTATGTTAGAGCACTAATAATGCCTAGTGTGTCCACCTCCACATGTTCCTTCACATTGGAAGGAACACTAACATGATTGACCAGTGGCTTGCCACTGGGAAACCTAGGTGCATTAGGGTCACGATGTGCCATAGGTCTATCAAATACTGACCCCCCCACCTCTACCCTGAGACTCTAGAAAGTCAAAATAATTTGGCACTTCCTTCAGGACAAACTCACAATAGAGTTTCCTCAGGAAATAGATAGGAACCTCATGAATTTTATAGGGAGGGGAATCAAAGACCATCCACCATCTGTCCCAAAAGTTTGTTTTTATATCTTCATTCAAGCACCAATAAATTAGGATCCTCCTTGTTGTAGGTTTAAGAGTTTCAATTTCCCCTGGATTTTTAAAAAGTTTGGAAATATTGGCTTTTGTGATTTCTTTCTTTTTTATGTCCTCATATGATAATTTATTTGCATAATATTGTTTTTTTGTCATGACATAAATTTAGTTGCCCACTAACTGAACCTACGTGGGTCAAGATTAATTTTAATGATTTTGAAAGCGTTGCCCTTCTAGGATTTGTACCAATAGAATCTTTTAACCTCCTAATTAAAGATTCTATTTCTGTTTTCCCTCTTTCTATTTGGTTTATCAAGTTTTCATGTGTTCCAAGAGGAGATTTCTCGATTGGTGAAGGTGGTTGGGGTTCATTTTCTTGGTTATTTTCAGCATCCATTTGTTCATGAGGAGAAGATGGAGGGTTTGGTTGACGATTTTCTGTGGGGAGATCATTCCTTCCTAGAAATTAAAAGAAAATGTATTTTAAAAGTTTAATTAAATATAAAATTTAAGACAAGAAACTTTGAAAATCAAATTTGATTGAAAATTAAAAATTAAACCTAATTTTCAATACAAATAACATACATGGTTGTAGAATCACTTACCTATTCTTTTGGTTTGACCTTGATGATTTTGTGGAGCCATTTTTTGCTTCATTTTGATGGAGCAAAACCCATAATGAATCACGTACACGCTATTATGGAAAGAAAATGAGCAAGCCGCGAGTTTGGGCAAAGAAAATGAGCCACAAAAGTGGCTGCCCAAACTTTATATAAAACCTTATAGGGTGTACGTCCTATGGTTTAAATTTCCCAAGGCATAGGGTGGCATGGGCTATAGGGTATACCCCCTATGGCTTGGGTAATCCAAGCCATAGGGCATGCGCCCTATGTGCATATGTGGACCAAAAAGATATTTGACACCTTTTTGGTCCCCCATCTTGGTGTATATACCCTGGTCTGGTATACCACATATCCCTCCACCATAGAACCCTCAAGATGTGCTCTTTGTCAAACCAATCCCTTCAAAAATTTTAAGTTCCTCTCAACCATCCACATTGACCTAGTTTGTATAGGTCCACACAATTCGATCTCCTCAACTTGATGTATGAGGTAGTGTTCTTAAGCATTGAAAAAAGTTGAAGGTAGACCACTTTTGCATTTCGCACATAAGATATTGAATTTTTCTCTTCCAATACTTTATATCTTTTTTATGGATTTTTTTGATGAAAACCACCTCATGTATTTTCCAAGATCATATATAACTTGTTTGACACTGTTGTTGAAGTGGTGTGGGAGCGATCGAGGTAGAACGTATTGCAATAATTGTAAAATGATCTTTCAATGTTTTATAAAATAATACAATGAAAACAATAGGCAGTATACAAGTATATAGTGAATACAAAATAACATGAATTACCTTAATAAATGTATGCCAATCATGTGTTTTCATCCCTGGCCCAAATTCACTTTTCTTTGATATGAGATTGTTTATGTTCGCAGAAAATCCTGTGGGAAAATGTATTTTTTGTATGACTTCTTTTATAGCATTTCTCCACTGCTTCGACAAAAACCAAGGACACATATATCAATCTAGTCTCCATTTTTATTTGATCAAATGACATTTTTCATTGCATGGTTGGATTCCTTAATGTCACTACAGCTATGAGTCACAATTTCCACACTACTCCATCAAGCAAGCGACACAGACTGGTGTTCTAGTTTTAGTGTCAAAATCATTGACAGCTGGTATGTCCATCGTTATGGCGACGGTACTGATTGTCACAATATGCACTGGCTATGATGGTTAATATGCCATTGTTACACATTATAAGTGTCACAATTATGATGGGTATGTGACGTATATGCTATGCATGCGACGTCCAGCTGTCAGAATATTCTGACATCTAGATGTCACATTTAGTGCTTTGGCATTGGTTATTCTCTAAATATCACTGCAATTGGGATGGTATTGACCGTTGCAATATGAACCATCTAGGATGGTCAACCTGCCCTCATTACACATTATGAGTGTCGCAATTATGATGGATATGCAATGGATATTCTATACATGCGACATCCAACTGTCGATAATTTATAACATCTGGACGTCACATGTAGTGCTTTGGCATCGCTCATTCTTTGAACACCATCACAATTGTGACAGTATGCTATATTTTAAAAAAAAAATATTGAGCTTCTCTTTATTTCAAGAATAGTTTAACATACTCTACTTAACAGGGCCAACCACGTGAATGTGGAAGCTCTTCTAGCCCCTCCTAGGAGCCTCTTATGACCCTTTACGATACTTTAAGACCTCTAAGATGTATTATTAGGTATTGTAAAGGGTCATAAAGGGTCATAAGAGGTCTTGGGACACAACTGAGAAACATAAATGTAGGCATCATGGTCACAATTGTTTGGAGACACAAAATATTTGAGTGGTATACCCAGATGATGTAACATAACCACTACTCCTCCAGTTCCAAGTTGACACTTCAGGATCCAAAAACCATAGATAAAGAATAAATTTAGAGAGTGGAGGAGGAGGGCCATAATGACCAAAATAATATAGGGACCTTGTATTATTTTGGTCATTACGGTCCTCCTCCTCTCTCTAAATTTATTCTTGGATCCCATAGTGTCAACTTGGAACCGAAGGAGTAGTGGTTGTGTTGCATCGTCTGGGTATACCATTCAATTATGTTTTTTCTCCAAAAAATTGTGACCATGATATCTACATTTATGTTTCTCAGCTATCGTGTTTATGTTCCTTCACTGGAATTGAGGGTGCAAAAGGTGCTCTGCATTGTTTGGGTATATCACTCAATTTTTATACCCAATTGATGTAGAGCACTCTTCTGCACCCTTTATTCAATTGAAGATAAAGGAAATTGATCCCATTTTTATAAATATTCTTCAACAAAGATAGATTGTATCCTACCATTTCTAGCTGAAAAGCATTCCCAAGGGAGAAAGAGAAACCAATGATTAGTAGTGTCCAAAAAAAGAGGCAAAATCACAACAGCATAATGCATAAGGATATAAAGTTAATTAACTAGATAAGTTTTTGTAATGATGATGAAGTCATAATGAGGAAGAGGCCAATGAGTTTTATTAATAATAAGCAAATATCATTGACACAATGATACATAAGTGAAAGGTATGGTGCACAGGCACCCAAGAACATTGATGCCTCCATAGAAATGTTTAAAGCATGTTTTGCATTCATATCATTGAAAAAACATTAATATTGTAAGATAACATATATTCATATTCAAATGCAAATACAATTTTTTGTGTGTAAAAAATATATGTGGGAAATGTGATTAATGATGGATCACAGCTCTTGTAAATCTTTCTCATGATCACACTTTGTCATCCATCAAAATGATGAGAAAGAGTTACATAGACAAGATTGATGATGGATCACATATCCTGTAATATTTCTTATCCTAATGATGGATCATAGAATGTCATCGGAAATGGTAATAACAAAAGTGACACACAATTGAATCCTGAAACAACAAAGAAAATATTATCTTTTTAGTGTCAAATCAAGTTGAACTTTGATATCTTCAATTGAAACAATGAAATGCAAAATTTTTGAATAGAAAAGAGTACTCATAGTTAATGAGAGAATGAAATTTCCCTAGTATATTTAATTGATTTAAGAACATTTTTAGAAATATCTTAATTAATTTGCATAAATCTTGTTGTGAAAAATTGTGGATTATATTAGAATTTACTTTGACTTAAATCTTAAACTTTTTTGAGGATGCTGATAAAATTGTTTTACTCTAATTGATACATTGTCAAATGTTACTCACCATAGAGACACATCTCCATCCTCATGAACTCCAGTTATGTCATTATATCTAAGGTCTACCCATTTTAGCAATTTTGAAGGATTGGGGCTAATATTCACTGTTCCAATCAATTGTTGTTTTTCATTCGTACCGTCTCAAGTGTTTCGATATTAAAAATGGTCGATGAAGCTTGTCCATATATATTGCAATCATCCATAACCCTGAAACAAGAAAATAAATTATAAGACTTTTCATCTATATTTCCCTTTCTTATACAATTTAAATTGGATATTTAAATAACTTACAATGTGTTTAATTATTGTAATCTTGTCATCCATTGAGGGACTATGAACGTATCAAAGGAATTTTTGCTCAAATCCGTAGGGCACCAAATGAGTTAGAGATATTACAATAATAAAATAAAATAAACATATATGTTTGAATGTTTCATCCACTTACACGTATTGGAGCCTATTTAGTGCTGATAAATCTGGTATGCCACCTTTAAATTTATTATTTGATAAATTCCTATAAACAACACATAATAGATTCATCTTCTCGGTGAAGAGTTCAAATGGAATTTTGCTTGAAAGTTTGTTTAGGTTGAAGTGGCTTCAAAAACCACAAGCAATACTTTGACCATCAGTAATCATATGACAACACTCAGTTTTTACAATCTAGTATAAATACATTTTTATTATTAAAGTTAAAAAAGATTTTGAAGAGTTTTGAAACTCTTTACAAAGAAGAACTATCTAAAAGATAGAATATTTCATCTCTAAAACATCAAAACTCATTTAAATAGACTATAATATCTTATTACTTACAAGTGATTTTCATACATCAATAACTTAGCTAAATCAATTATAAGGTATATAAAACTAGTTTTGTAAAGAGATGAAAACTATGTAAAATATTGGTAAGGGGTAGCAAGATCAAGGAAGAACTCAAAACTACAAGACCTAAGGGACAAACCTAATGCCTTGGGGGCTCATCATAGATGGAATTTCCTACGTAACTCACAGAGACATCATAGTTCGAGTTTAACTTTAAAACCAGTCTTTTAAAGGATGGTAGAATTGGTTACACAACCCTTTTCTAGGGTAGAGTCCCCAAACAGTGTCTCCATTGGCTGCCACCTAGTTAGGTGAACAAGGATGAGATCCTAATTAGATTCTACCTACAAATAAGTTATACATAGACCTCCTCATAAGGTTACCTACCCAACGGTTCATAACTATGATGGAGAACCAATTCTTGTAAGATATTAAGGTAATATACATGATCCCAAACCTACAATATTTATAATTGTATGAGACAAGATACATATTACCTAATTCTATGACCGTGAGTAAAGGGCCACACTAACATTTAGATATTCCTAAAAAATCTCAGTGGCCACACTTACATTATTAACCAATATTATATAAGTCATTAACTAGCTGCTGTTTACACTAATAATCGATATCCCTTCCATATTGGCATGCCAAATAGATTACTAATAACCCAAAGTCACACTTGACTAATTCCAATGATCCCTCCTAGAGTTGATACTTTATAGTATTTTTTACTTAATAGGTAATATCCCTGCATTAGTTTGACTTACTATGTAATATCACTATTTTGGTATTATCGCCGCCACATTACACGATCACCTTATAATTATCACTGCTGTATATTCCATCATTGTTTAAGAAAGGATATTACTGTTAGAGGTTCGCTATTATGGAGATTATTATTGTCTTATTTGATCATTGTGTTCCTAGCCCTTAATCCTGAGAGGGTGTTTGAAGACTTAGAGTGGGTGAGACCAAGTTGAAGAAGTGTCTTAACATCTTTCTATTTTGACATTTTCTTGTTGAGAGATTCGTGTAATGTCCCCTACTAGGTTAGACATAATTATTATATATATAATTCAAACTTACACTGTATGTCCCAAGAACACAATAATTCAATTTAAAATATTCATAAATAGGAAGTAATAATAGTTTATGTATTTCCAATCATATTACTATTTGGCTTAATGAATGGAAGGTGTAGGTCTTATCCAAGTTGCCTAAAGACCAGTGAATGGACTCCCTCAAATTTTATAGGTCCAAGTCCATATCATGAAGGCTTGTGGAAGATTGAACCCTACCCTTTATTGGGATAAGATCCATTGCTTGGATTTATACAAGCCCCTCCTTGGTAACACTTTAGTCCCTTCCTCTTTAGACACTAAATAGTAACAAATCTGAACATGGACAAATATGATTATGACTCTATTATTATTAATGAATATATATATTAGAGATGTAAATATTAGATCATTCAGAGATATGTTACAGAACATTTAGATATATACATTATATATAGATGATTCTGATTTCATCCTTATTAACATATAATATATATGATAGACTATATAAGTTTTTTTATCCTTTATAATACATATATATATATATATATATATAATCACAATCTCTTATATATACTTAATATATATAACATAACTTTATCTGATTTCACTGTTATTAATATATATTTTGATGACATGTAACTGATTGAATGTTTGAAGATGTTAAGTTGATGATCATGAAAGACATTAAATCAGTTAATGTATTGTATTGTCATTGATGTCAACTTGATATAATCTGTATGGTCATGGAAATACTGCCAAAGAATTCAAAGAACTAATGAATCAAGGCTATGCTATCAGTAATGCATATAAGTCAAGTATTCACAAAGTGGCTGCATACACTGATAGAGTGCACACCGATGGACAGAGTAAAAGAGAAAAGTCACAGTGTTACCCGACGAGCACATGCACAACATTATCGATGAGAAAAGTTATAGTGTTGCCCGACAAGCAAAACACAGTCTAACCTGATGGACAAAATTACAATGTTGCCTGATGGAAAAGACAAGGATGGAGATCCCAATGACAAATGAAGTCACACTGATAGAATAATTAGTTATCACCGATGACTAACTGAAGAGTTGACCGATAGAATAGAGAGTTCAGAAAATGACAAAATGCTTAGTTGTCAAGAAGCTAAAGATAGACTTAACTGATACTTATCATTTTTTTTATCATCCAAATAAAGCCGAGGATAATTAATTGATTTAAAGCTGATTTGTCCAGTTAGCAAGAAGATCTCTTTGAGATAAAACTGGAGTTTTCTTTAAATCTATTGGTGATAATTGTGGATCACGCCAAGAATCAAGAAAGCCAAGAAAAGAAGAAATCATGTCTATATAGAGACAAACCCAATTCATTATGAATGGTGGGGTGAACAAGAGAATAGAGGAGAGATGCTAAAGAAATTTTGAAGGAGAAGAAAGTCTTCTTTCAGTCCCGACCAACAAGCTGAGGAAAGAGGTAGATTATACAGACACCAATGAACAGTGAGACATCATCACAGAGCAGAACAGTGTGGAGGAAAGGAATAATAGATTATATTGATTAGAGAGGTAATGCACTTACAATATATCTGAAAATATGCAATTAAGTTGTATGTATGAATAGATCATTAATGTTTTAGTTTAACCATTGAAGCATCAAGTCTTCTTAACTGAGCAGGAATTAAAAGTCTTTTACAATTGAGATACATCCCAAGGAGTATCAAAAAGTTTGATCATAGAAAGTAGCATTGGATATGCCCAATACCAATTGACATGCTAAGTGAGTGTTTGATCAAGGATGATAGCATTAGATGCCAGATACTAGGTGACAAACTATCTTTTAAATCCTCTAATGAGGTCACACCTAACAGTGTGTTTGTAACCTTTAACATGGTTGGCTCTTAACAGGGCTCACTTTAGAAGAGTGAAAATTTGGGGTACCAGTCCTAGTGGTTTTTCCCTTAACAGGGTTTCCATGTTAAAAATTCACTTGTTATGTATTTATGTTTGATTAATTTACTGTTTTACATTTCACATATGCATTTTTGGATTGATCGGTATACTATGCATATTTACTGTGTTTCGGTAAATAGATGACTACTTATCGGTAAACATACAGAAGAAGGTTTAACAAAGCAATCCGACAAGTAGTAAATTGATATAAGTATTTCAAGGCATTCATCTTGTAGGACAAAAGATAAATAGAGGCATAATTTGTGGTTATAAGTTTTAAGGGTTGATTTAAGGATTAATTTTTGAGGCCACTAATTCACCCCCCCTCTTAGTTATTACTAACATATTTCTCATACACACATATCTTGTATATTATGTATATGTATATTCAATTATGAAATATAACATGCATATATGTATAATTATGATTGCACACACACACACACACACACACACACACACACACACACACACACACACACACACACACACACACACACATG
>MU225219.1:423088-439185 GCA_018584345.1 Thuja plicata | reverse complement strand
TATAAGGCTATGGTAGAGAAACAAAGTGGTAAGGATCTAAAATGTTTGAGATTAGATAGAGGAGGTGAGTTTATATCAGATGAATTCACTAAATTTTGTAATGAGCATGGTATAAAAAGATAGGTTTTCTGCACCAAGAATGCCACAACAAAATGGGATTGCTGAGAGAAGGAACAAATCAATAGTTGATTGTGTTATAATACTAATGATAGAAAAAGGCATCACCCAAATATTCTAGAGGGAAGCTGTCAGTACTACTGTTTACACACTGAACATAGTACAATTGAAGAAAGACACCAAGAAGACACCTTATGAGCTATGGTATGGATACACACCCAATGTGAGTTATTTCAAAATTTTTGGTAGTCAATGTTATATCTTAAAAGATGATAGAAATGAAAAACTTGACTCCAAGAGTGATGAATGAATTTTTCTAGGGTATTCTACCAAGAGAAAGGCTTACAAATGTCTAAACAAAGCCTCTACCAAAATTATTAAAGGTGCAAATGTAAAGATAAATGAATTTGCAGAGAAGAATGAACAAGAAAGCACTAAAGAACCATAGGACTACAATAAGTTCACTTACAATGAGGAACCTGACAATAATTTAACCTAGAAATCCATATTACAAAATTGGTTAGAGGACAAGGTCTAGAAAAACTGATGACATAAGAAAACCTAGACTTGGTGCAAGTAAATAATATAGTGATATAGGATTCAACAGTCACAAGTATTGAAAGATAACCATTCTATGTTCATATCATGTATTACCTTAAAAATGCCAAGTGTCCTGAAATCATGTCTAATAATAAAAAGAGGAGTCTTAAGTTACAAGTTCATAAGTACACCTTAATTCAAGGAGATATGTATTGGAAAGACAGAAATGGTTTACTATTGTTATGTTTAGATAAAAACTAAGCTGAGAAAGTACTAATGGAAATGCATGCTGGAATATGTGGTGGGAATTTTCTGCTAAGACCAATGCTCATAAGATTTTGAGGGTTGTATATTACTAGCCTAGTGTATTTAAAGATACTCATGTATTTGTACGGAAATGTGAGCCTTGTTAGAGGTTCTCAAATAAATTGAAGTTCTCAGGTGCCCTGTTGTTGAACCCTGTGAATGTTGAAGCACCTTTTACAATGTGGGGTATTGATTTTATTGGAGAATTTTTAGAAAAATCTAGTGGAGGACACAGTTGGATACTTGTTTCCATTGACTATTTTACGAAGTGGATTGAAGCTATTCCCACTAAAACAGTAACAATAAAAGTGGTTACTAAGTTTTTACTAGAAAATATTTTAACCAGATTTGGTGTCCCTACCAAGCTAGTTTTGGATAATGCTATGTGTTTCATATCAGATGAGATCAAGGATTTCTACAATGAATATGGGATCATAATATCTTATTTATCCCCATATCATCCTTAGGCTAATGACTAGAGAGAATCCAACAATAAAAGCATTCTCAATATTTTAATTAAGACCTTAGAAAAGAACAAAAGAGCTTGGCACACAAAGTTGAAACTAGCTTTATGGGATGATAGGATAACAATCAAGAAAGCCACTGGTAAGTCACCATTTGAACTTGTATATGGATTACAGTCTAGGATTCCTATTAACAATTTAATACCTGTATAAAAATTTATTCAAGAAGAAGAGGTAGAAATGTCTGACCCAATGAAAGACAAAATAATCCAACTGAAAAAACTTGATGAAATTAGAAGAGAGGGTTAGAAAGAAAATATAAAGCTACAACAAAAGATGAAGTATCTTTTTGATAAGAGAGTAGGTTGAAAAAAATCTATACCTGGTGATGTTGTACTCCAATGGAATGTGAGAGCAGAGGATAAAGGTAAGCACAAGAAATTTGAATCATTATGGATTGGTCCCTTTATTTTTTCTCAAAGCTTTGGTAAAGATTCTTATATCTTGAAGAACATGGATGAGGAAGAATATGAATTTCTAGTGCAAGGGCAATTTTTGAAGCCATTCTTTAGTTGAAAATTATAGTTTTATACACAAGTAAATATTTCTATATTATATGTAAAAAGGCTTGTTTCTTTTAGTCGTGTGTTTCTTTCTACAATAGGTTAGTCAGCGTCAATAAGAGTGATCTGCAACCAGAGATTCTATGGTTCTTGATATAAACTTGCATTTACACATCCTCAGATAGAGCCACTGTTGGTTGTATTTCTAGTTTTGTAGTCTTCCCAGTAAAATTTTGAAATTCCCAGTCTTTCCTATGCTTAAGAGTTGAAAATCATGTCTGAAATTGTTTAAATACTTCTGCAAATGATGATTTTAAGCCACAAACCTAGTGAAATATGAAAAAACCCTAAATCCTAGGTTTGCTTCTGTTCAAAAATGGCTAAAAACCTTAATATCTCAGTCATGTTTCTATTTTGAAGTTACTTTTTTGTAACTTAAGGTCTAATAAATTTTGTGCTTTTAAAGTTAGTCTATTAGTCTCGTAAAGCCAAGAGAATATTCCATTATGTTTAGAGACTTAGCAAAAAGGCTTTGTCAAGTTATCTCCCAATGGAAAATAATATACCTCAGATGTCATGAGACTTGGTGACAATCGTCTAGCTTAAGTCAAATCCAACGGTGGTCGAAATGTCTCATGATAAACTCCACAACTAGAAAATTATTCAGCGACACTGAGTTCTTTCAGTCGCGAAGTCTCCTGAACAAACCTGAGTTAGATGCCAGTTTTAGTATTAGTGTTGTCACTTGGTTGTAGAAGAAATCAAGAGTTAAGTTAAGAGTCATGAGACTTGGGGACAACCATTAGATGAAAGAAGATACAATGGTAGTCTCAAGGTCGCTGTAAAAGTTTGAAAAGTTAAATGTGATTTGGACATTAGAAGACAAAAGGATAATTGAGACATGTGTTTATCAGTCATGTAGTCTCTTATAAAAGTTTAAAATGAAGAGTATATATGGTCACTTGGAGATAGTAGTCGGGTAGTCTCATGAAAAATTAGGGTTTGTGTTTAAGATCTAGAGACTTAGCGCAGACCATTAGATGCAGATAAAAGAAGATCATTGGTAGTCAGGTTATCTCTAGATCAAAGTAATAAGTGAAAATTAATTCAACAATTAAGAGATAAAGGTATAGTCGCATTGTCTCCAAATAAACTATGAGTTAAAAGGTTTTCTCAGTGATAAGGAGATTACACAGTTGCCAAGTCTCTAGCAAGAAACCAAGGTTAAAGATCACTTGACTAGAAGCTTTTGTCGTGGAGTATTTGAAAGAATATGGGTTAATAGATTTCATCTGGCAACAAGGAGATAACCATTGATCAGGAAGATGATCGTGTGGTAGTCGCTAAGTCTCAGTGTGAAATCACAGTTAATAATAACTTTCAGTGACAAGGAGATTACACAGTTGCGAGGTCACTAGAAGCAGAACCAGAGTTGAAGTAAAGACTTTTTCTCGACGCCAGGATGTATAATTGTTAGCCAATAGAAATGGAGAGATTTATGACAAGTGTGTCAAAAGTAGCTAAGCTGTATGTGAGATAGCCAATCAGATCAAGTTTGGATCCTATTTAAATATAATATGGGTTTTTTTTGTCAAAAGGCACTCATTCATATTTGAATTCCTGTCACTTTCAGAGACTACAACTAGGATAGAAATTAATTTCACAGCATGAAGAATTGAAGACAGAAGTGATAGAATTGCAATTATGTGATTTATGCATTGATGATTCAGGAATAAATAAGGGTTACCATTAATCATTGTTCCTTACCAAGAGTTTATTGTTTTTAGAGTGGAAGTTTGCTAAGTTATCAGTGTGTGCAGAAAATAGAGCTTCTTGAATTTGCAGAGTAAAACAAGCCAATTTTCAGTCTATAATTTGAGGAATTCAAGTGGTTATCAGTGCTGTAAAACAAATTGAGTGATTCACAGTTGGAAATGTGTGATTTGGAGATATATTTGTCTCAATATCGGTAAGATAAGTTGGAATAGAATAGTAGGCAAGATGAGTCAGAAAATGAGTGTAGCTTCTACTAGCGGAAGAAGTGGTGATGCAAAAGATGACATGAAAGGGAAGCAGAACTACTCGAATGAATTTATCACTTTGTTGCCAAGATCCAGTCAAAATAGAAACCTAAATGCCGATAAACTTATAAATTGTTTGTAGTACATTAGGGATGCTAAAACTCTAGGCTCTTCTAGTTACTCCCTTTTCAATTACTTTTATAAAAATAGTGATGAAGCTGTGCCAATTTCAAACCCATGGACATGTGGACTAGCCAAATTGGTAGTCCCTGATATATTCATAGATGCTGATTTCATTTTAGAAATGGCTAGTAGGTATTATTCCCTAACCAAAACCATAAAAGGGATGATGGGAAAGCCCTCATAACCCTAGATAGGAACTCATTCATGAAGGCATTCAATGTATATCATCCAATGGCTACAAAGATAAATTTGAAGAGTTTAGAGAACAAGTATACAAGAGACTCTGGAATTGAATCAAAACTGATCCAAGAGTATCATGTGCTCAAAAGAATGAATAATTACATCGCACCTATCCCAGGGACTGCCCCATACTACTACAAAGACCTCAACTTCTATATGAAGTACATTTTATATGTATTATGTAGAGTGTTGGGAAAGGATGGAGGGCCTAAGAGAATAACCTTAGATATCCTTATGATGGTCCTAGATATGCAGGGCCCTCATACTAGCACAAACTTTGATTATATCCAGTATATAATCAATCAAATGCATCAAGGGTTTATTGATATCTAGAACAAGGAGAAAAGCCCTAAATTCATGCATTATTCTATATTAATGCATTTGATTATGTACTATAAATTTCCTCTCATCAATTGTCTATATTTGAGGCCTCAAAGGTTTCATCAGAATTAGGCCAACCTCATACAATTTTGGTTAAGAGTGTGGAACTACACCTCTAGAGAGAAAGAATTTTATGCTTTTGAGAATTGGATAGTATATCCAATACTCAAGTGTGACTAGATTTCCAGTGAAGGTGCTGCAGTTGCTAAGGCCATGCAAATATGTTGATAAGTGGCCATGAGACCATAACTGGGGGGATTTCTATTATGAGAAGAATTTCACTTTAATCAAGGTGTATGGTTGCACTCACCCACCCCATGTTCTACCATTCCATGTGCCACCTAGAATTGCAGCAATGGAGTTTATTAGATAGTTGATTTTGACAGACAGGGAGCACCTGGCTCCTCTTAGGAAGGGAACATTCACCCCAGAGAGTTCAGATTCTACAATTTACAATTGGTAAAAGGGTAGTAGATCCAGTGAATAATTGGATGAGCCATTATTGAATGAATGTAGCCCTATATAGGTACATTGATACATAAGGCTTTATACTGAGTGCCAAGAAGCTCCTAACACCCACCATTCCTTATACAAAAGAACGTGAGGAATGTATGGAGGAATAAATCATTAGGAATATACTGGAGGATGAGGAGGTCGATCAAAGAGACAAACAATTAAATGAATTAATGGACTTGGAGAGGCAAGTGAAGAGAAAAGGCGTCTCTTTTGGGGGTTTCTTCCCAAATTTGCCATATTTGAAAAGGCTTGATGCCATGGTTGAGTCCTATAATTTGTTGTGTAATCAACTTGAGGATGCCGTAGTAGTAAAGAAAAAGGGCCATAAAGGGTATTCATCATCAGAGTATGATGATGATAGTGATGAGGAATACTTAGTTCCTAGCTCCCCTCCATTTAATCAGCCATTTATTGAAGAACAGGCTGCAGAAAGAGAAAATGTGATTGACCTAACAGAGGTCCTAGAGACAGAGGTCACTAATGAGTCCCCACCAAAGAAACAAAGAGTAGAAACATGGGAGGCATCATAGAAAAAGGAGAAAAAGGATAGAATTGGTGCTCTTATAACTAGTGATAGAGCCTATGATCATCATCTTAGGAAGAAGATAAGAGAAAGAAAGAAATTGCAAAAGGATGATGAAGAGGAAATTGAATTACCTGTTTTAACATGTACTGATGAAAGATTGTTACATCAAGATCAATTTCTAAAGGATGATAATTTTATTAAGACCAAAGAGTTTAAGGAATTCCTTATCTGGAACAAGCAAAAGTAGGTTGGTGCACAATTGTATTTGGCAGGTGGAGATCCAAAGACCAGTGAGGCTTTGCAAACATTGTAGGATTATGATCCTGGTTCAAAACAGATCACACTAGAGGAAGCTAGACAACTGGTAAAATCCAGTGGGATGTTGTTGGTAGAAGGATTAGACTTAGCCTCTGCCTTCATAATAGACCAAATAAGAAAGAAACTTGATGTCAAGATGTTATCAAAAATACAATTTGGAGAAATGATAAGAGGATTTGGGTACAATCCAAAATCCCAAGCCTTAGCAATGTCGAGCTTAGCTCCAAAAGATTAGAAGCCTTCATTACTAAACATACAAGAAAAAATGGAAGGGAACAAGATCATCTGGTCTATCTAGAACACAAGAGACTTGGAAATTTCCCAAGTTCTCAACCATTTTGCACAGTTGAATGAGGCCAAGGCTTCCCAAATGTCTGAGAGATTCAAAAAACTAGCTAGTGAAACTAGTGACATAGTCAAGGATAGGAAATTGGGTCTAATAAAGATCAAGGCATAGGAGAAGCTAACAGTAGAATTGACATAAAAACTACTAAATATGCCTGAAGTTTCCCCTACAACACCAAAAGATGTACAAGATGCTGAGGTTCAAACAAAAGAAACAAAGCATTCTTCAACAGAAATAGGGCAAGGGATTAGCGAGCACAACAATGTTATTTTGGGTGCATTGAATGAATTTTTTCAACGTAGGGTCAATATAATAAAGGATAAGATAGACATAGTATATGGTGCTTATGGAAAATTGCCAGGCTTGCAAGTTGAAGTCAACAATATTGTTTCAATTTTGAACCCATATTATGCAACATGGTCAGGGAGAACAAGATTGTTTGAGAGGTTGGAATCTTTGCAACCACATAGATCAGACCTACTAGAGGTGGTAACCCAGGTTGGGGTTGAGATAGAATAGATAGGAGCCACCTTGTCCTTTTCCAAAGGAAAGGATAATCAAATTGAGGCAAGGTTAAACATGTTTGGGCCTAGTTACAATAGATTTGTGCCTTCAATCAGATCAAAAGATAACCAGATCAAGCCACTAGGGGTATGGGGCTTGAAATTTGACACTGTGTTACCGAATAAAGAGGTATATGTTTCTAACAAATGAGAACTAGATATGGAAATATATAATAAGATTGTGGATGAAGCATTTAGAGCAAAAATAGATTTCAACAAGTTTATCACAAATGTCAAGAGTATCATACATGCTAGGTGGGAAAGGCAGAAGACCCAATTCGAAAACATACAGAGATTTAAATGGCCAAAGGAAGAAGATCTTATAGCATGGGATGTATTAAAAAATCCCAAGAAGAAAAATCCTGTCACTGTTGACTTGGACATTATGGATGAAGAATAGGAGGACACATGGCACCTGCTCTTTGAGCACAAGGAGGTTAGTTATAATAAAGACTAGTGTAAATTATCCTATAATGGCGGTCACTAGATCTCATTGCAAATATCAGATGCTATCCTGAACATATACATAAAAAGGCGCCAAAGATCACAAGAAGACAAAGAAAAAATCAAATCTTATACTTCATTTTTGTCCATCCACTGCTTGGTTCTTTCCTATTTTTTGTTCTTTATGTACTTTAGGGTTAGGTCTTAAAACCATCTGAAGCTTGTTGCATCCTTACTTCTTAAGGATTCCAAGATGGTTTTAGCCTATAAATAGAATTCATGGTAACATTTTTAAAGAGGATGGAATATAATTACAAGGTAGACTAGTACAATTTTGTTTGGGCCTCTGTACTTTTTGTCTATTGTATGTATTTTGAAGCAGTTAGAAATTGATAAAATACATTGAAATCTTTGTTTTATATCTTGTGTTGTCTCTTTTATTTTTATTCAAGCTTTTATGTGTTTATTTGTAAGGAATTTAAATACATTAGCTACAAGGTAGTTGTGCAATCATTTGTGAGGTCCTTCAAGGAAAGAATAATTATTTCATATGATTCCAGGAAGTTGAATATTGATGTTTAAGATCTGATAAACAAAAATATAGGAGTGAGTGGATAGTTTGTAAGGAATTCTATCTAGGTTGCAATTATTTTCATTAGTCACCTAATTGTGGATTTGCATTCAAGATTGACTCTGTAACCCATAGGATCAGGCACTGGTTTATAGTTTTGCAAGTAATTGTTCAAACATCCAATATTTAAGAGCAATCATTCAATTACATTACACTTATAAAAGAGCATACATTCATAAGAAATTGTACTCATAGTATACAATTCAAGTCAACTGATTCCTTCAAGAGAGAATCAAATAGGTTGCCTGTCCTAAGTTCAGAAGAACTATAAAAGGAAGAAGGATGAGAATCCTTATTGCATTACTATTTGCTATTTTAAAAATACTAGTATGGCTTATTAAGCTCTATATTAGATTATTTACAATCATTTGCATAGTTATCTACTTATTGGTACAGTAAAAGGCATTCAAGAAGTTAGTAAGAAGACATATTCCACTATAAAGTACTGTAAAATCAGTAATCATTTATAGGTAATACCTGCCTGAGTCAGTAGATCTCAAAAAAGGAGGATCATATCCAATCCTCATCAATTAGGATTTTCTTGCATATAGAATATAAGAAATATACAAGAGAAACCATTCATGCTGGTTTTAAAAGATACCTGCAAGAAAAATCCCTAACAGGATCTAACTCAAATCCCACTTTTATGTAACTTAAGGTTTTTTATTTTTTGATGTTTCATGGCCTTTTATTTTTGTTCTTTATAGATGAACTCTCTAGATGTGAAAGAGCTTCCCATTTGGATCTCTAAAAAAAATTAAAAGTGTTTGTACATTTGTCTCTACAATGACATTGTCTACTTCATATGGTAGAGGAATTTATCATTTAGTTATTGGTTCAACCATTTATATAAACATATGATCCTATTGGTCTACAACAAGAGTCACTTGGTTTTCATTTTTCCTTGCTATTGAGTAAGATACATTTAGAAATGGATAAGAAACATAGAACAACAGTTTAAACTTCACAATATACCAAATAACTCCATGGTTGACATAGCTTTACTATATTTAGAAATTAGAATTGGGACCTTATCAATGGTACCAATGGAAGATGAGTAGTAGACAAGGACAAATGTTAACTTGGCAAGTATTTGGAAAATAATTAGCAACCTTCTATGAACAATTATGCATTGGAAGCTATTTTATCCAACTAAAAAATAAGAAGCAGCTAAGGTCTATAGCTGAATATAATATTGAGCATTTGAGATTGGCATTTTGAGCTCCCAAGGTGACACCTTACCAAAGACTATAATTGTGCATTAATTGACTTACAAACCAAATTTAACATGATGTTTGTTGGAACCTTATACAGATAGGAAAGCTTTGCAACAAGCTTTACATATTAAAAAAAATACACCTCAAAAGGTGAAACAATGAGAGTAATTGAAAAAAATGTAACGAGAGTAATTGACAAAAATGTGATTCATCCTACTAGAAAAAACATGGGAAAATTCTTTAACCTAAGAGAAAGTAGTAAGTTCTCTCCTCAAGAAGAGAGAGAAAAGAAAAGAAAAGCATATGTTGAATTGTGATAGCAAAGGGTCAAGGACTCAGAAAGTATTATACTTGTGCGAAAACAAGTGAGGTTGAAGAAAAGGGAGAAGTACTTGTAGAATCAAATATAAAATTCAAGAATGAGGATTCCAATTAAAAAAAAGCACTGCTATCTCCATATATCCCTATATGCACTGAATGGAATATATTCTGAAGTCTAATAAGGTAAGCACTTGTGGCATGCTTAATCGTAACATAAATTTTATTTAATACAATAATTCCTCTTTATTAAGATGAAGGGGTGCCTCCCACATGGTTAAGCTTATAAATAAGGATGAGAACTATCTCATATCATCAAATACCGAATCCACATATTATAATGATTAATCTGATTATTAGAAGTTTCCCACCAAAATGGTTTGATATATATGATCCTAATGGTCTACAATAAGAGTCACTTTCCTACAGCCTCCTAGGCAGAAGTCTTGTGCCCTAGTTTTGGTCACAGGCTTGCCAGGGTGAAGAAAGAGGAAATGAGTTTCATAGACTGCAATGGTCACAGATTTCAAAAACAACTACCATTTTCCTTGGCTTGTGTCTACATCCTCCCTTCTTATTTGATGGCAGTAAAGAAATGTGATCTCGTATAATGTCGTGGAATCCATACAAGGCCATGAAGCTCCTCAATGTTATGTGGTCTCATAGCTTTGAATGTGTGGTAGAAATATGAATGCAAAATGTAGAGGAATCACAGAGAAGACCATGGACATCAATCAAAGAATGCTAAATATTGCTTAAGGTTACCTGTGAGCCCTCACTGACCTCCATGCCCTCACTTCTTCTGCCCTTCATTCCCTTTGTGGTCTTTGACTGTGAGCCCTCACCGACCTCTGTGCCCTCACTTCACTCAACCGCAGAAGGAGAAGATTTGGCCAATCAGAGCTGTAGCTTAAAAGACCATGCCTGAAAACATAAATAATAGTCCAACTTACTAGGATTGACGAAGAAACAAGGAATAATAACCCTATGGAATACAAAAATACTGGTACTCTTAGCTTTCATCAAAGACTAGCCGCCCTTCATGCCCTCTGACTACTGCGCATAAGGAAACATAATGAATCAATATCTTTTTCTTTGTTTTTTTTAAAGTAATGCCCGTGTTCATCAAAATTCCAACCAACACGGGCATAACTTAAAAAAAAACAAATTTTTCCTTCTATCAACGGACCAAGCAAAACCATTTTAGTGGTTGGTCAGGAATGTTGGTCAATTTTTGGGGTCAAATGTACTAGTGATACCTATTTATAGTATTTAAGAGGGAGAAGAGGTAAGTGCCCCACATTTTGATTGTTTAGCCGATGTGGCAATCATGTTCAAAACCTAGGAAATTACTCCATTGACCATTATAACCTAGGAAACCTATAGTATTGATAATTATTACCCTCTTGTCTATACACTTAGTGCACAATGCCTACATGAAAATCAACATCTAGCTATAGAACCTCATTGAGGTCAACTTGATGTATAAATGCCCACTTTGATATAGTATATTTTGCAAAAACAAAGGGGCATATAAATACCATCTTTCCTCTATATACATCCACCCAATTTATTCTAAATTAAAGTGACAATATTTGTACTAAACCTTTCACATTTGATATATTTTGGTTTGTAGATTTATGTTTTCCTTAACACATTAGATAAGCTTGTTGCATTACTACCTTATCTATAGGATTATCCTTGGTTCACCTTGGGAATTGAATACCCTTTGATTAAACACCTTACTAGCATGGTGGTGAGAAGCTTTTTTTGTCAGTAGGGCTTTAATTAAACATCCTCTCTAAAATAAACTATGTATGTAAAATATATTCACATCTCTATTTGTGACCTAATAGGGGGTATACTATCATGCTTTTTCTATTGATAATTTTATTTTTAATTTAAGTTCTATAATTAATAGGATGGTATTTTTGTTTGATGATATGATAGGATTGACACTTGTTGTTTTTTTTTTTTTAAGCAAAAGTGGGGTGACCACTAATATTTTTATTTATAATAATCTGGTTCGAGAGCTCAGTCGGGAAAGAACTAGTAAGAAAACCCGACTTCATTACTCAGTACAATGTTTAATAAAAACTAAAAGTTTGAATATTACAATGTAAAGGCCCCTAAAAAGGCGTCAAAATATACCACATTAAATGCTCAAGAGCTTATATGATATTAACATTTACAATGCGGTTGAAACAAAACACAACCCTTGTCCTTAACTATATCACGTTCTACTAATAAGCAATACCATACGGGTTTGTATTTTGCAATCTTTTGAAAAGTGAGCTTTTGCCCTTCAAAAAATGTCTAAAGTGCCAATGTAGAGTGAACGACTTTAATCAAAACTCATATTCACCTGTGAATTTCAACCGATAACCATTCGACTAGAAACCCTAGTGTCAATGGAGCAACAGAGATGAGCGACACCAAAATCAACTTGATTGACACTTGTTGTTAATTAAGAATAAAAGTGTATATCCTGGGTCATCACTCTTTTATTTTATGCCAAGATAACATAAATACATGATCTCAATATGCACTTTGATTCAATTGGTACACTAAATAATAATCACCAAATTTAACACATCAACAAAATGTCACTCTTAATCTATGAATTTGGTGTGTAAATAGAAACATATGTCCCACTTTCTATGATAAGCATTTTTGCATTGGACTATCATGCATACTATTGGTCATTCTTTGAACTAGACTATAGATTTAAGCATAATGTATGTCTGACTCTAGTGCCACATGCTGATTTAATAATTTATGCAAATCAATACATACCCTGATCTTGAGACACATGGAAAAACATATTACGAGTTTCTTGTAGATGACATTCTTGACATGTATTTATCTATCTCTTAAACATTGTTTGCCACACCTTCCCTCTAAGTGATGTGCAATAATTTAAATACAAAATACCAATTCAAAATATATTTCTATGATCAAATGAAGTCGTTACAATTTAAAATTTTGCATAAAAGTAGCACCCACATTATGCTTCAAAAAATAAAGATTTTAGTATATATATTTTTAATTACAGTTATTTTATTGTTTTAATTAATATGGGTTCATCATAAAAATAAAGATCTATACTAAACACACATTATCGATAAATAGAAAATAATTAATATAAAAAAGGAACATGTATACATGCATTGATGCCTTTTTTTCAATAAATAATAATTTTAATTTGAATATATATATTAAGAGTTATGAATTATAAAAAATAGACATCTAAATTATAATTATTCTAATTTTAAAAATTAATAATAATTAAAATAAGGGGTTTATAATTTAGAGTGTTGGTTAAGTGGTGTTGTTCTTTTTGTCCCCACTGGGCCATTGTGACTGCGGGCTTGTGTTCATTGGTTTGTCACCTCACTGGTTTCACCTAGTTTACTAGATTTGATCTAAAAAATAATAATAAATATTTTATGATTAAAAGTTATGAAAAGATACATCTTGTAAGTGTTTGAATCCTTTGGCTCTTTTTCTTTCAAACCACATTTGTTGTGTTTTTTAAGATTTTAATATGGCTGAAACTGACTTTGGCCCAACAATCGATGCTAGTGCTAGAGTTTTCAGGATGGGAAACCATGGATCCTCTAAAAAAGAAACCTTACAAGTTTTTTCTGAAGGTGTTTCATGAGGTATGACCTCTCCTAATGTTGTTCTTCCTGTTCAAGATTTTGATAATGCCTATGATTGGCTTGAGAAATTTACTTTGATTGGCTATTTTGCGGGGAGTTTTCCACCTGAAAGCATGTTGCATGATTGAGTTGCCAAAGCTTGGGCCCCTCATGGGGTCTGACTTGATGGCATTCAAAATCTCATCAAAGGTTTCTTTTTGTTTCATTTTTTCAATCCCACCCATGTTGAGGCTATCCTGGAGAACGGGCCCTAGTTTGTGAGGTCATCTTTTCTTGTTTTCTAGACATGGTCATGAGACTTTACTATATCAGATAAAAAAAGATTATGGTCCCCATTTGGAAAATTTTTTTGAGTCTTCCCTTGCCTTGTTAGTTGTTCTTACAAACTATTTCTCAATCCCTTGGTAGGGTGGTTTGCAAGTAGCCGAACTGTATCTTTAATGATCGTCCCCAAAAGAGGGTTTTTTGTTGAAGTGGATTTGTCCCATCATCTCAAAAAGACCATTGAGATTTAGGTGGATGGTGAATGCTTCACCCAGAAAGTTTTTTATTTGAATTTACTCAACGCTTGCTATCATTGCCAATCTTTGGAGCATAAAATTAGGGATTGTCCCCTGGTTGCCCCTCAAACAAAATCCCCACCAAAGGAAATGACTCCCCCTCACTCTTCAAAGGGTGCTAAAGTTGATGAAGGTTAGACCATGGTGGTTCGCAAGGGTAAACAGACTTTTGCACTTTTCCTAGAAACAATCCAATGACTCCTCTTCTCAACAACCACTTCAAGAAATGAATCAACTTAAGTAGCCACTGAATCAATCTACTATTGCTCCTATTTCAAATCTTGACCAGCAAGGGAAAGGTTTGTTGGAGAGTGCTTCTCATCCTAGGTGGGTTCACACTCCTCAAGATACCTCGGTGGTTGTTTCTCAACCATCCTCTCTTTGATGCTCTCGTAGCCCTTCTAGGTGAGTTGAAAACAATGATGGAGGTCCTAAGAAATGTTGGATGGTCCTAGGGGATCCCTACCCTAGTTTCAAAACTACTTCTCACTTCCTGCATAATAGTTTCTCCTCTCTTGGGTATGAGGATGATATGCAAGTGGTCGATCCATGAATTGCATCTCTTGGAATGTGAGGGGTCCCGCAGAACTCACCATAAATTATTTCGTTAGGGATACTCGTCAACATTTTTTTGGTTTGGATATTTTTGCCTCCAGGAAGTTAAAATTTTTTCTTTCTATTACATGTCATATAATTTTTTTGAATAACCTTCTTTTTACTAGCTTATCAGCATGAAGCTAGTTGAGGCATATTTTTCACTCTCATCTCTTCTTGTTGGCAATCCTTTATTGTTGATCGTGGGTTTGATCCCATACAGAGTAGTTTGGGTCTTTCTATCAATTGACAATCATTCGTTTAGAACCATTAATATTTATGCTCCCAATGATGTTGTGGAAAGATCTCAATTATGGCATTGGGTCATTGGATCTTTGCTACCTCCAACATGGATTATATGTGGGGATTTCAATATGGTTGAGGTCATGTTAGATAAGGAAGGCATTTTTCCTTTTTGATGGATAACTGGAGAAAGAGAGGCCTGGTTTTACATGCAAAATAAATTGGGTCTTTTAGATCCTAACATCAATCAACATCACCTACATTATACCTGGTATACTTGGTGTAAGTTTTGAGCTGCTACTGAATGAATTCTCAAACGGCTAGATTGCATCGCGATCACAACTCAATCTTTTTTCTCTTTTTGTAAGAATTAAGAGCTATCTTTCTTACCTCTTGCTGATGCTACTTTGTCAGACCACTATCCCATCAAGTTTAGAGTAAAATGGAAGACATCTAAGATGCGACACTCCAAAATGCAGTTCTTTTTGAACACATAATTACTCCATCACTAGCACACTATGACCCACATTTAATGGTTTTCGAACCTTGATCCTAGGCCCACTCAACCAACTAAATAGATTTCTTGGTGGAATGATAACATCACTTGAACTACATGATTTCTTTGCATTTATGGTAGGCAGTTGGTCATGTACCATCGATGATCCTATGATGCAAACACCAAAGATCTGAATGCTACTAGAGAGGCCTTGGTCTTGAATCCATTTTGATTAGATTTTCAAGTTAGCCTTTCTTAGCTCCACCATAAAAAGAAATTTTTTGATCAACACACTACCAGAGGAACCTAGATTAAGGCCAGATTACACTAGAGGTCAGGGTGAGTGATCATGCCTCTAAGTAATTTTTTTCTTTCTCTTAGGGCTCATCATTCATCTCCTAGTATCAAGTGTATCAATGATGGCCAATTGGTGCTCTTTGAGCTACCAAATATTCTTCAAGACTTTTCTAGATATTATTAGAAGGTGTTCACTATACGGGAAAGTTCCCCTAACAGAGACCAAGCTTTGAAGGATTTCCTTGCGGTTGTCCCTTCTTGACTTTCAAATTCTTAAAAGGTCTTCTTGCAACTAGATGTTAACCTTCAAGGACCTCAAAGAGGTTGTTACTTCCATGGTGGATAACAAGGCCCTCCTATATGTGAAGGTTTTCCTTGTGAATTTTACAAAGCCTTTTGGCCTTGTGTTGGTCCCGACCTTCTTAAGGTTTATCTTGAGGCCTTCCATGCTTAGTCTATGGGTGCAAGCACAAAGTTGAGTGCCAATTCCGCGGAAGTCTGCGGGCAAAAAAAATTTGCAACCAGAAACGGGCACCCATTTTTTAAAA
>MU225219.1:385688-398332 GCA_018584345.1 Thuja plicata | reverse complement strand
AATATGATGAATTGTAAACCAGCCATAACTCCAGTTTCAACAGGAACAAAACTAAGCAAAGATGAGAAGGGGTCACATGTTAATCCAACCTTGTTTAAGAGACTTGTTGGAAGTTTATTGTATCTCATAGCTACAAGGCCAGATATCATGTATGGTGTTAGCCTAATTTCAAGGTTTATGGATACACCGCAAGACTCTCATTGGCAAGTCGGGAAAAGGATACTAAGATACATTGCAGGGACAAGTGGATATGGAATTATATATTCCAAAGCTAATGAATTTGATTTGACTTGTTATACTGACAGTGATTTTGTAGGTGATGTTCATGATAGGAAGAGTACTTCTAGATATGTCCTTCATTGTGGTACAGGTGCAATCTCATGGGCATCAAAGAAGCAACCTATTGTGACACTTTCTTCAGTAGAAGCTGAGTACATAGCAGCCACAACAGTAGCATGTCAAACTATTTGGATGAGGAAAATATTGAAAGATCTACTTCAAGCACAAGAGGAGCCAACACCAATCTATTGTGACAATAAATTAGCAATTGCTTTATCAAAGAATCATGTTTTTCATCAAAGGAGAAAGCATATTGATAACATATACCATTTCATTAGATAATTGATCAACAATGGAGAAATATATCTTGATTTTTGTAGATCTGAAGATCAGTTAGCTAACATTTTCACGAAGGCACTACCAAAGGATAATTTTGAGTATCTAAGAGAAAATCTAGGAATGATCGATGTTGAAGATATTAGTAGAAGAAATTAAGGAGGAATGTTGGAGAGAATTAATTTCTTCTCCTTCATTTATGCAATATTCCCTTATCTTGTTTTAGTCAAATGGCGTAGCTGTCCACTCCTACAGATAATAAGGAGAATCTCCACCTCATATGCATTCTATTGTAGAATTTGTTTGAAGTTAGTTTTGACTGTCATAAATAACTGCAACTGTAATTGATATGTTTCCTATTTATTTGATGGACTTCTTCCACCACTCATTGTCATCCGTCCACTTGGAATGCAGTTTCATAGTTGTATTAATTTCATAGTTGAGTTCATTTTCAAATAAACCTCTATATATAGAGGAGATGTAATCACCATCGTAAATCAGTGAAGTGAATAGAAATTGGCTTTCTTTATTTAAGTAATGTAATTTGTTTAATACTCTCTGTTTTAGAGCAGCAGTAAATAAAGTGCTGTAGAGTATGGTTTATTTTCTTTCACCCATTACTCATGTATGTAAAATTTTATGTTTGATATTTTAATATTTACGTTCTTAAAATCATTGAATTCAAAATTGTTATTATCATTTATTCTTGTTATTATCATTTATTCTTGCCCGCGCATGCCCCCACACACACATAAGGCAAGAATAAAGCTTTCTTGTTGATAGACATTGAAAATGATAAAAGTGATATTATATGTAATATGATTAATGATGAAATAGTTACTAACACAATTTATCATAAGGTTTCTAGTCAAATATATGGCATATTGTTCATCATTATTGTTAATTGGAAACCAAAAATTCACATAAGAACAAGAATCAAAGTTCATAACAATAGGAAATAATATTGTAACAATATTATTGAAAAGTATCATGCTATTTATTGGGGATAAATATGGCATTGCTACACTACATGCTACAATTCATGGAGGACATCTAGATATTGCATATGAGATTTTAAACACTCCATTGAAATGGGGTGGTGTTAATTGTTATAAAAATTTAATGAAAAAGTTGATAATCACAAAAGATGTGCAATTCACATAGCAATGATGAAAGACTTCATAAATACTGTTGGTGAATTCATATCATTGATGCTAGATTGTGTTGGAATCAAAAGCACATTCTTGAAAATAGTTGTGCACTTTGCAGTGAAATATAATCAACTCAACATTGTGAAGATGCTTGCTTCTAAGAATAAGGATGGCATAAAGGCAAAATTATTGAGCTATGATTATGACATATATGGAAATACAACTTTGCATCTGGAAGTCATGAATATAGTGGACCTTGAGGTTAGCTTTATTTATGCTTTAAATTCCTTCAATCTTTACTATATTTCAATAAATATTGTGTTGTATTTTTTAAATATTTTGGAAAGACTAATAAATATTAGTTAAGATCGTTAATAATGATTCTATGGTTATATTTAGATGATTTATTATAAAATAAAATAAAATTCCTAAGAATATTAAAATGAAATTTCAATATTTCATATATATTAAATTTTTCTTAATAGACAATGCTAATCCTCAAATTACAGCCTTGAATATAAAGTCTAAATGTTATAATTCTGAATAAAAATTCAAGTAATAAACTCAACTTGAGCTCCTATGAATTAAAAATATGCATCCAGAAAGGGATATGTTAAGTGTCACTCAATTCAATGGCTAAATTTTTTTTTTAGAAATTAAATACAAGATGACTATTTTTGGTGTTAATAATGTTTAATTCTGTTGTTGACTAATTAACCATTGAATCAAATTATATTTAAATAACGTTCTTAGGAAAAGCTCGTCCCTAATAATTTCACACCACATTTAAAAAAAATCAATATGTAATTTAATATTTTAATTATACAAATCCTTTTATTTTCTTAAGATATACTATTGAATCTTTGTTTACTTGATTACATATATTAATCAAGTTCCATTCCCTCTAGTTTACATGATATAAATTCATTATCATAACTTTACATGTTAATGAATTTATACATATTGCTAATAAAGATAAAATAACAATTTACCATTATTGTGGGTGAACAAAATGTAAAGTTATTATATGTTGCATGATAATTAAAATATATGATATTTATATAGAATAAATTTAATTAATAAAATAAGATTACGAATAAATTTTACAAAATTTTGTAATTGACTATAATATTTTATTTAGCTTAAGTCGATATAATAATTTAATGACCTATCTATTTTGAAATCTTTCCAGTTACATGATACTTGTAATATATTGAGGGTAGATTATCTAATTTTTATATATTTATTTTTCCAATGTAATCAATAATTTTATGATTAAGTAGATCGAGAAAGGGCCAAACCCATGTACACAGAACAACCAACTAGGGGGAAAGTTGGAATCTTACAAGGTGAGACTACCAAAGAGACCAAAACAAAAGGAAAGAAAAAGATTTTGAAAAGAGATTTGAACCATTAGCAACAAAGGTTTTGACCTCACAAAAAAAACTACTCTTTCTGAACATGAGGAAGAGGGAGCTCTGAAGAGGATGCAAGACCTTTTCTCCAACTATGAACCATTGTCTAAGAAATAGAACCAACAAAATTCATGGAACTTGGAGGGAAAGAGAGAGGAAGCATACCCTGAGGAGAGAAAATAATAGATCAAGTAGAAACAATAAAAGGATGAGGTGAGAGACAACCAACAACCACCAAAGAAGACATAGATGAATTAGAATTTTATAGTGGAGTAGGAGAAAATATCAAAGAACAAGAAGTCAACATAGGGTCCATAAGACAAGGGGCTACCTCAGATTGGGAGTGGACAAGGAAAATACAAGAGGCTACAATGATTGCTAAGGTATAAGGATTTATTAGCATAGGGAAGATGAGGCAACATAGTAATGAGGCTCCTCTATGTAAGGAAATGGAAGCTTAGTACTACATGAGAAGGGGAACACAAAATAAAGAAACATAGTAGGAGAAATCTCAGGCCATGTGAGGGGCCTTGAAGAAAGAGATGCAAGGATAGAAGGAAGTTTTAAAGGCCAAAATTTGTAACCAAATTTATTGCGATTGAGTAGTTTTATTGCAAGGTAAGATTGAATAAAATTGAGTAGATTATGTTGTAATCTTTTGTATTTTCATTTAAGTTTGTGAGCAATGAGTTTTTGCCTCTGTAAGTTTGTGTTTTTAGTTATTAAAGGATACATGAGAGCACCCTCTTGCATTACAGGATAGTGACACCCCTAAAAAAGTCGCATCAAATTCCTAAGAAGAAGCACCCTCCAAAGAATTAGGATCCCTACTATTCGAATGATCATCAAAGCGTTTACCACCAGGTAGAAGGTACCTTCTTGCAACCTAGATAACACCCTGAAGCTAAACGAATTTTAGAAAACAAATTATAACAAGAAAAGGGCCACCCCTCAAAATAAAATGGTTGAGACCAATGATAGTCCCCAGCCATGAAAATCACATCTCCATGAAGAGGTAAGGATAGATCAATATCCATAGAAAATGAGAAAAGGTAGACTGCTCCATGAAAGAAGTGGAATCATTGACCTTCAAAAATAGGCCAATAGAGATTCCACTAGCTCAAAGATAGGAAGTCTCCCAAAAATAAAGGGGGAGAATCAAAAGACACCCACACCAAATGAATATTAAGTGGCTCAATAAGGGGGTTACAAGAAAAATTCCAAGGATTAATGGAGAGATAATTCAATCCATAATACCATAAATTCCCTAAGATCATATATCTACCCCCCACAAAAGAAAAGGAACTAGTAAAGAAACCTTTCATGTAGGGAAAAATATCTATCTTACCAAGCCCTAATGGCCACCAAGAGCCCATAGTCCAATAGTAAAGATCAAGATGGAAGGCCAAAGATTAAAAAAACTAAAAAGAAAATCCATTTGATGGTAAAAATATTTATTTTCCATCAAATCTTCAACACAGGACACCACAGGGGGACTAGCACAAGGGAATGGAAGAGAAGCCCTACGAGGAGGAATGTTAGAACATTCTATATTTAGAGACATGATTTTTCATCTTAATTTCACTTAGTTGAGCTTTAGTTATCTTTTTTAATTTTTTAATTTTAGAGATTCTTTCATTATGCATTGTATCATTCATTTGGCATTTTTTTTTCTTTTGAGGAATAGAACATATCTTTCTCGCTACTCTTATTTATGGAAAGTGTTCTTAATTTACTATTTGATATTTTTAGTGATTGTGCTACAAAATTTAACATAGTATCAAATCTTGGAATCAACAAACCCCTTCTATATTTTTGAGTGTTTCTTTTTCTTGGAAGCATTATATGGTCACTCGAACTACCCTTTTTGTTGATGAAGTAATGGCCAAAGTTTCCCCAATGGAGATGGTCTAACCATACAACAAGATTCAACACAACATAAATAAACAACCCAAAAAAAAGAATAGATAATCAATATGCCATAATAGATATTTGCATTATCATAGAATTATATATTTACATCATACATGCCTGCAATATGTAGCTTATAGACTTTTGACATACATGTAGGATTACAAAGATATCTAAACCTAATCCTAACCTTCCAAGGTTATCTTATGAGAAATTATCTCTCATTACCCCCAATACTACTACTTAAACAAATATCAGGAGCCTCAATATATAGAGCCTTCACAGCTCATAAGTCGACCTGATCAATTATATTTTCCAAGAGAAAAGAAAACACAATACAACAATATAGGTAAAGACCCAAATAATAAATATATCAATGAAAATATGTAAAGATGATGTGTGATCTAAGAGAGACATCAACCAAAGGTCCAAGAACATCGGGATATGAGTCACCAAGCTTTGCCAATTGAGAAATTGCTTCAAGAGATCGAAAAACCCAACTAACAGTTAGAACATGAAGAACAATCTGAAATGACCATGAATCATTAATATCTCCTCTATGAAGTATCTAAATGATGTAAAAATCCAGACATAGATACAAAAATATGTCCATAATAAACCCTTAAGTTCACAACAACTAACAATCCAAAACTAAGGAATACTACAAGAAACATAGAACTACAAACATAAACTAAACAAAGAACAAACTGAAAGGGAAATTTTTTGGGTGATGCAAGATTGTTAATGACCTAAGGATGCTCCTGCATCAGACACCATAGGTGAGAATAAAATGGTCCACAAGAGAAACTTATGAATATTTGATAGGATGAGGGACATAAATCCCATACTCATTCTTGATCCAAATATCCTCTTTATCTGCAACTCTCTACCTCTGCACTTCTGTTCCATCTTCTGTCAGATCCATTAGCCTACTCTTCTCTATAGTCCCCTTGTCAGACCTTCTATCAATATTAGAATTAAAACCACTACCCCCTTTCTTTCGTAAGGTTGGATTAGTTATTCTACAAGCCTTCACCTGATCATCAACCAAGGTCTTCTATAGATTTAATTTACCCTTCTTATAGTCTGATACTAACTTGTTCTCTGATCTGTCCTCAAGATCCTTCTTTAGATCCATACCAACCTTTGTATTCATCTTCTCTGAATAATAAATCTTTACCATGCTCAGATTTCTTGCACTTGTCTCCTCCGTCTCCTTCAAAGGAACGGAAGTAAACTTATGTCCATCCTTCTCTATTGTGATCAAATTTCTCCTACAATCATGAATATCTCCCCTATAAAATCACCAAGGTCTTCCCAATATAAAATGACAAGAATTCATAGATACCACATCACATAACACCTCATCTCTGTATGGTCCAACGCTAAAGTTGACCAAACACTATTCTTTCTCTTCCACCATTTGTTCATCTGAAAACCAACTTATTTGATAAGGACAAAGATGTTTAAGCCTCTTCAATCCAAGATTTTTCACCATCTCTTCTGAGACCAAATTATTAGTACTACCACAATCCATAACAACATTACAAAATTTACCTCCGAATTTGCAGAAAGTCCTAAACAAATTCCTCCTTTGTATAGGTTCAACTTCCTTCTTACTCAACATGACTCTCCTAAGCTTTAGAGTTTCTCCCACCTTAGGTTACGATATATTTTCCTCCACTTCATAAGTATCTCACTCCTCATGTGCCACCAAATTCTTCTTACCCAAGTTCTTACTAGATCCTTTAAAATATTAAAAATCTCCATGTCCTACATGACCACATTTGAAATAAGTACCTTTAAATTCCTTGCTACCATTCCCTATTCTAGGTGCCCTCTGATCAAGTTCAACTTAAATGGTTTGCTTCTCTTAGCCATTTCTGCTAGCTTTCTTCTCCCTTTCTCTAGGGTTTCCCTATCTTCTCCTCAACTTATCTTCTACCTTCAATGCATACTGATAAGAATCCCCCACTGTATAAATCCTCAACATACTCAACTCATCCTGAATGTTAAATATCATACCATTAACATACTTAGACACCTTCTCCTTAGATACTTCTTGATGTACAGATCTGATAATCATCTTATAGAACTCTTCGATATATTCCTTCACACTCATGTCTTTCTGCTTCAAATTCTGGAATCGCTTGAAAAAATATAATTCATAAGCCTGAGGGTTGAATTTAGTTTTCAATCTAGAAATGATTACCTTCCATCTAGGGATTTTTGTTTCACCATGTTCCTCTCTATATTTTTGTGATTATTTCCACCATATGGAAACATGACCCTTCAACTTAGTTTGTGCCAATCTAACCCTCTATGGATATATGATATCTTCAAGCTCAAAGTAATCCTCTAGCTCTCCTATCCAATCTATGAAATCATCTAGATGAAATGAACTAGTAAAAGTAGAAACATCCATCCTATGACTTTTTCTTACTTGTGCCATAGTCTTCAATAATATTTCTTCACCTCGAAGGATCTCAACATCAAGAGTCTCAAGATCTTCAACAACTTCCTCATATTCTTCTTCAATCTCAAGATTCCTTCACAATCCAGTCACTACATTTATGATCCCATTCCATATTTCAATTTTGAAGTCTTCCATCATTTGTTCTAGCCTTCTAGAGTTCATCCTACTAGGTGGAATATTTCCAATCCTTAGGTGCAACTACCTCAGCTTCGACGATCTGAATACAAGGTGCTAATTGTCTCTCACTTAACGATCTATCAAACACACTTGCAACTACCTCAAAATCAGAAATTTTTTCACCCTTTGTATACCTTCAACAGTCCAAACTATTTCTCAACTAGAAACAATCTCCTTAGTGATCTGTTTGTGCAAGTCCTGTCCAATTGTGAGTCAGATGTACACTTTGCCACCTCACAATAAATAAAACTAGGACTTTGCAAGATCAAAAACTTGAGCTGCTAACACAAGAACATCAAACTTTATCTGATACCACTTGATGCAGTCATGGATAGAGTTTCCCCAATGTAGATGGTCTAACTATGCAAAAAGAGTCAACATAATGGAAATAAATAAACCAGCAACAAGAATATACAATCAATATGCCATAATAGATCTTCGCATTATCATAGAATCAAATATTTACATCATACATGCCTGCAACATGCAACTTACAAAATTTCAGCATACATGCTTGATTACAATAGATATCTAAACCTAACCTTAACCTTCCAAGGTTATCTCATGAGAATTTCTATCTTTCATTACCCCCATCACTACTACTTAAACAAAGATCAAGAGCTTCAATATATAGAGCCTTCAAAAATCATAAGTTGGCAGATCAATTAAATTTTCCAAGATAAAAGAAAATGTAATACAACAATATAGGTCAGGACCCAAATCATAAATATTTTAATGCCAATATGTAGAGATGAAACGTGATCCAAGATAAACGTCAGCCAAAGATCCAAGAACATCAGGCTATGAGACACCAAGCTTCACCGATTGGGAAATTACTTCAAGAAATTAGAAAACCCAACTGACCGTTAGAACATCAAGAACAATTTGAACTAACCATGAATCATTAATATCTCCTCAATGAAGTATGAAATGATGTGCGGATCCAAACATAGATATAAAATGATGTCTAGATAAACCCTTAAGTTCGCAACAACTAACAATCGAAAACCAAGGAATACTACTAGAAAAATAGAATTGCAAATAGAATCTAAACTAAGAACAAACTAAAAGGGAAATCTTTTTGGGTGATGAAAGATTTCCAATTGCCCAAGGATGTTCCTTCATCATTTGCGTATCTAGAAGTGGGTATTTTTTGAGAATCTACAAATCAACTCATCTTAGAGAAAAATAATTTTAGGATTTTTTTAACACAAAAAAACCATCTAGGTATTTACCAATTTGTCAAAATTTATTAGAGTTTGCAAGAGAAAAAAATGCAAACCATTACAAGGAAATTAAGGTAATGAAACAAATTTCTACACTAACCTCGTGAGGATGGTTATAGGCAAAAGAAATCTTGAGTTTTTACAACAGTTACAAAAAGTTAATTATAGAAATAAACATAAATATCATTTATAATACAACAAGTTGATATATGTGGGAAAACTATTTTGAGAGAAAACTCCACTCTCTAAAAGTCATCCAATATATTATTTAGAAATCAACAATAGATTATAATATACTTGCAAAGTAAGCTCCTCACAAGAATATCACCAACTAGATACCTATAGGTAAGTCAATAGCTATAATATTGTTACACAAAACCTCCATTTCATGCACCTAATATATAGGAAATACAATACATGAAATTGTTAAACTGTATTACAAAACTCAATGTTGAAACTACCCAAAAAGAGGTACACATCTTATCTCCAATCCATGATTCTCGATGACATGTAAGAACACACACAAACTCATGCATCTCCCTTTTACAACTCATTTATGTGTCCCACATATTTTTTATATTTCTTATTTCAGGAGACCCATTTTTGGAGGCCATAACTTTTAAACTAGGTGTCCGATTGTGTAATGAAATAAATACATGAGAGAGGGGCATTCTCTAGGTTCTGTGGACAAACTAGGAAGCTCACAACTATTTCCTCTCATACATTGGAAGGAAGATCATCCACTAGGCTCAAGGAGGATCAGGTGCTAGGAGGATGTAATGATGCTTCACTTGAGTGGAAGATTCCTATGCAAATGAGAATGAAAAATGTAAGACCCAGGGAAAGAATGAAAAGAGAGATGAATTTATTTGTATACAGGTAGAGAATAAACTAAGAATCCAATTTTAAAACTAGATCTAGGACCCCAAGACATCGACCAACATGTGATCCAAAATTCAGCACGAAACAATAGGTTAGGAGTGACTAGGAGGGTCAAGGGTGACCAAGAGGTCAGGAGAAAGCCCACTCACCTTTGACCTGACATATTCTAATTAAAATATTGTTAAACTATAGTTCTTGGTCAAACCTTCCTATAGCTCCTTTTTCACATGTGCTAGGTTTATTTTCTACACATAGAAAAATAGGGAAGAATATTGTAGAAAGGGGTTTGCCTAAGTCAAACCCAAGTTTTAGAATCAAACATGAAATTGAATGAAATGAAATTTGTAACATACTAACTTAACATGCAAGAAAAGTAACTCAATATTACTTGTTGGAAATACAATCTATGCAGATAGAAATAAGAAAATTTCTTCTACATATAGGAAGAAATTACAAGAGTAGATCAACTTTACATATGCAATATTTAATATTTGTAGCAATTAAATAAAACTCAACAAGAATTTAAAATTGATTTAAACATTATATATTTATCTCTATTGATAGAATTCAACAAGATAAAGTATTGAATGAAATATAAGAAACCTAATTTGATCGGAAACATGTCTGGGTGTTTTCCAAGTACATATGACAATCTACTAGAGGGGGAGAATCATTGAGGTGCTTTAACCCCAACCATGAACCTAATGGTTCCTCACACATCATCGAGCTAGACAATGAACCTGCCTTTCTTGAGGGTGTAAAATCTAATGGATATTGTCATCTAAGCTCTAGCTATTAGGCCCTACACAACTATAGTCGGTCATACACTAGGGTAACTCCTATTTAGAAAAACCTTTTTGAGTAAGAGGTGTAGCTGGGTTATAGGAATTGATAGATAATTGCTAGATTATGCACTTCCTTGGCTGCGGATTCATTAGAAACATGCACCTCTTATGTGTAGTCATAGCTCACCACTCTACTCAAAATTATTTCTTTCTCTTGATACTCGTTGGTCTGGATAGAATCATTACTTAGATATGGAAATAGTAATTATGTTAAGTATCCATAGCACGCATGTTCTTAACAACAGTTATAATTTCAATTTGAGTTACTGTATGAGTAGAATTTACACATCTTACTGAGATTCACCACCCTATAGAAATTGTCTTTCTTATTTTTTATAAGAGTTGTTCGACAAGATGGTCATTTGGTTATTTCAAATTGTAATATTAATCTTCAAAGAAATCTATTTTTGGAACTCATTAATCATAAATTATCAAATTAGGATATGAAAATGGTATTTCTAGGAAGTAATTAGTATATAATGTTGATTAGGCTTTCTAGCATTAAAACATTACCAACATGAATATTTTTCTTGTAATACATTGGGTTATGAAGAACACCCTCTTTAAATAATTGTGTGCCAGCTCTACAAAATATTTATTTATTTATTTTCTTTTAGAGCTCTTATTGTTGAGCTTCAATAATCACTTCACACACACAATGCAATGCTCTTCTATCGAGATGCATAAGTAAATTCTATCTCCATATACGTAATAAAAGAAATCTAATTTTCTGAAAAAAATCTCATGAAATTATGAAAGTGAAAGAATTTTCATGCATGTATAGCTAAAAAGAGTCAAATGAAAAGAGTATAACTATAGCCATCAATAAAGAACTCTCCAATATTTATTTCCAAGACTTTACGAATTTCAAATCCACCACTAAAGTAAAGATTATGAATTTGTAAAGAAGCAATACAAAAGGTTTAGTTCATGCCTAGTACAAATTACAATTGTAGTTCCTGAAGATGATAAACAACGAAGAGCTCCTTCTTACCCTGCTTGGTTTCTTTCTCTATTTCCTCTTCTTTTCAATAATATCCAAGAATTATCCCCCTTTGGCTTTTACTAATGTTTTGCATATTCAATTTCTTTTCATTTCCTCGCATTTCATTCCCATTTCAAAATTAGTTATTTCCAAATGAAAATGTCATTCGATAGTTATCTTGTCCTCATTTAAATTTAATGACTAATTGGATTAAAATGTTTCCCAATGTTGTGCTCATGAAATTATAAATTATCCCACTTTGTAATAGTTCAAGCCAAAATGATGGCTTGCCAATTATTAAGGGTGATGAAGTTTAAATGTATTTAAATAACTTAGTAAGGGTTTGACTTCTCTAGTCATTTATTACATGTTCAAAATAAATGATGTTATGATTAGCTTGAGTGAAAATAGGAAGATTAAATTATTATATAAGTATGTATTTATGTAAAATTTTTTAATGTATATTTATATAATCTTTACCATATTATGCATGTGTATATACATATGCACATATAGATAGACATACATACATACATACATACATACATACATATACACATGTTTAGATATATGTATATGTATGTATGCATATATATGTGTATATATATACATATACATATATCTAAATATATACACACATGTGTATGTACATACATATACATATCTATGTATGTATGTATACATACATACATACATACATACATACATACACATATAGATAAAGATATACACAGACACACACACACATGTACATATATACACGTATCTATATTTTTGTGTATATATATACATATACATATGTATATGTATATACATATACATATGTATATGTATATATATATATACACAAAAACATAGATACGTGTATATATGTACATGTGTGTGTGTGTCTGTGTATATCTTTATCTATATGTGTATGTATGTATGTATATATACCTATATATATATATATGTATATATA
>MU225219.1:364270-377376 GCA_018584345.1 Thuja plicata | reverse complement strand
TTATTTAATCATTAGAATATTAGGTTGGCCCAAAGGTGCACCATTTTTTAAAAAAGATTAATTAATTGGAATAGGATGATTGGTGGATATTCACGATTAATGGTTAGTACGAATACCCAAAGGTAACTGACTTAGTTGTGAACATTTTATCAATTAGTTCTATTAGGTGAAAGGGAATCACCATAATGGTTAATAGTTTACCATAAGAATACTATTTATTATTAAACCATGTGTTTTTTTCATGTTGGTTATTTTAATTATAACTCTTAAAATTAATGTTATGAACATGAATTTTTGTTTGCAGTCTCAGTTCCTATTTCGCTACATTCGCATGCTTCTTCTATTCTGATCTTGACTAGAATAAATTTCTCAGATTAGAGAGAACGGGTTCAGTTTCACCTTGGTGTTTTGGATCTTGATACAACTCTTGAAACTGAGAAACCGGCTGCTATTACTGATAAAAGCAGTACGGAAGAAAAGAATATATTCAAAGCATGGGAAAGATCAAACAGATTGAGCCTTAAGTTTATGCGGATGACTGTAGCAAACAACATCAAGTAAACTCTTCCTGAAACTGACAATGCTAAAGAATTTCTAAAATTTGTGGGAGAGCGTTTCTGAACTGCTGACAAATCCCTTGCTGGAACATTAATGGCTATGCTTACCACCATGAAGTTTGATGCTACGCGCGGCATACATGAGCATGTTCTTGAAATGATGAATTTGGCTGCTCAATTAAAGACACTTGAGATAAAGGTGGATGAATTCTTTCTCGTGCAATTTATTTTGAACTCCTTGCCTCCTCAGTATGGGCTGTTTCAGATTCACTATAACACTATTAAGGATAAGTGGAATGTGAATGAATTGGCCAGTATGCTCAATCAAGAAGAGGCACGACTTAAGCAATGTGGACAACATTCAGTTCATCTCACAACTCAAGGAATCAAAAGGAAAGAGAAAAAGCCAAGAAAGGGCATGAAGCGAGTACCGCCTAAGGTGTATGAGCCTAATCAAGGTTCTCAGGCCTATAAGAAGGATAGGAACATTGATAAGTGTCACTTTTTTAAAAATTCAAGACACTATCAGAAAGACTGTCAGAAACGTAGGAAATGGTTCGAAAAGAAAGGTATGAATTTAGTTTTTGTTTGTTTTGAATCAAACCTAACTGAAGTTCCTTTGAATACTTGGTGGATTGATTCTGGGGCTACACTCATGTCTCAACTATGATGTAGGGATTCCTTACAACCCAGACCACAAATCCAAATGAAAATTTTTTGTTCATGGGAAATCGGGTTAAAGCTCCAGTTGAAGCCATTGGGACCTATCATTTATCTCTAGATTTTGGTTATCATTTGGATCTGTTTCAAACTCTTTATGTTCCTTCTATTTTCAAGAATTTAATTTGCTTGTCTAAACTTGACATTACTAGATACTCTTTTAAATTTGAGAATGAAAGTTTTAGTCTATTTAAGAATACCTCTTTTATTGGTTCGGGCATTCCTTGTGATGGTTTGTACAAATTAAAACTTGATAATCATTTTTCTGAAACTATTCTTATCATGCATCATAATATTGTTACTAAACGTAGTCTCATTAATGAAAATTCCTCATACTTGTGGCATAAACGGCTGGGACATATTTCCAGAGAATGATTACTGAGATTAGTAAAAGATGGGATTCTCTTAAACCTAGGATTTTCTGATTTTGGGGTATATGTGGATTGTATTAAGGGAAAAAAAACCAAACACACCAAGAAAGGTGCCACACATAGTACAGAACTTCTTGAAATTATTCATACAGACATTTGTGGGCCTTTTGACAATCCATCTTTTGGTGGAGAAAAGTATTTTATCACCTTTATAGATGATTTTTCACGTTATGGTTATGTCTATTTGTTGCATGAAAAATCTCAATCTGTGGATGCTCTTGAGGTATTACTGAGGTTGAAAGGCAACTAGATAGAAAGGTGAAAATCATTAGGTTTGATAGAGGTGGGGAATACTATGGAAAGTATGATGAAACAGGGCAGTGCCCTGGCCCGTTTGCTAAACTCCTTGAGAAGCACGACATATGTGCACAGTATACTATACCTGGGATGCCACAACAGAATGGTGTAATCGTACTCTACTAGATATGGTTAGGAGTATGTTAAGTAATTCCAAATTACCCATGTCATTGTGGATGCATGCTCTTAAGACTACTGTATACTTATTAAATTGGGTTCTTAGTAAGTCAGTTCCAAAGACCCCTTTTGAACTGTCGATAGGAAGGAAGTCAAGTTTGAGACACCTGCATGTTTGGGGTTGTCCAGTGGAGGTTAGAGTGTATAATCCACATGAGAAGAAATTAGATTTTAGAACGGTCAGTGGTTACTTTGTTGGTTACCCTGAAAATCCAAAGGGTATCGGTTTTACTGTCCTCACCACAGTACGAGAATTGTAGAAACCGGTAATGCTAGGTTCATTGAAATTAGAGATGTTAGTGGGAGTGATAAATCACAATGTGCAGTCATCCAAGAAGTCAGGGTACAAGCCCCTGTATCTATGGCTTCAAAGGAAATTTTTGTTCCTACCATTGTTGAACAACCTGACAACAACAATGAGACTGTCATCAACGAACAACAAATTAATGAACCCCCACTTTATAATAAGACTGTCATCAATGAACTGATAGTAGAAGAACCACATGTAGTCGCATTAAGAAGATCTCAAAGGGAAAGGAGGTCTTCTATTTCGGATGATTATGTGGTTTATCTACAAGAAGCAGGGACATGTAAGGATCCGGTTTCATTTTCACAAGCCATAGAAAGTAATGATTTTGCTAAATGGATTGATGCCCTAAATGATGAACTGAAATCAATGGAATAGAATGGAGTCTAGGATCTTGTTGAATTTCCCGAAGGACACAAGAAAGATGGTTTCAATGGGTCTTTAAGACCAAGCGCGACACTAAGGGCAATATTGAACGACATAAAGCTAGACTCGTGGCCAAAGGTTTCACTCAAAAAGGAGGCATAGATTACAAAGAGACTTTCTCTCCAATATCCAAGAAAGACTCACTTAGAATCATTTTAGCCTTGGTGGCTCATTATGATTTGGAGCTGCACCAAATGGATGTAAAAACCACTTTTCTGAATGGGAGTTTAGAGGAAGAGGTCTATATGGATCAACCTGAAGGTTTCTCCATTAAACAAAAAGAACACCTGGCTTGCAAACTTAAGAAATCAATATATGGACTTAAACAGGCTTCTCAGCAATTGTGAGACCTACATTAGACTGTTATAGTGTTACTATTTTGTTTTCATTCTTTCAGTAGTTTATGCTTTAACATACCTTGACTATCAGAGACTTTTTATACATTTGAGGATCGGTGGAATCCTGTGTTATATATATTCAGCACCTGATTTTGTAATCAGGGTACTTTTGAGATGCTTTATGTTTTAATTCTGTTTCAGCTTATGTTGACGTCTTATATGGGTTTAAATGTATGAATGAAATATGATGAATTTGGTTTAGGAAATCGATGCTAGGTTATTTTAGTTCTAATGCAATTATGGTTTATATGTATGTATATCATTGATGTCGTGTTATGTTTCATATCATGTCATTTTGGACCTACTGATGTGTGCAGGAAAAGTTGACCATGGATCTAAATTGGGGACCCAGTACTGGAACCTATGTAAATACCCGTGCTTTCCAAGGTCCTGCCTATATAAAGAGACATGGACCTTGTTGTTATGTGTTTATTTCGTATACGTGGTTTCCATGTGTGTTATTAAATTAGTAAATATTTATGTGAATAAGTCATGTTAATTGTTTTAATTTAATGTGCCAAGTTTGGCAATTATGGTAATTTATTTATTAACATGGCTAGTAAAGGGGAAACCAAGGTTAGTTAAGGGTTAACTAAGGTCATCTAGGATTAGTACCCAAGCTTACCCCAGGGTTATAAGTTTCTAGAATTCCTTTGACTTAGAAATCCGTAGGTTAACTTTAGGGTGAGTTTTAGAGGGTCTTTTGGGCTCATAGGGGATAACCGGGGTCAGTTTTAGTCACCCAACTTGGTACCCTATGGGTTAGGGGTCATTTTCTGTCATTAATGAGCCTCTAAACTCATTTATTGCTACTTTTGAGTGTCATTTTCAATTTTGAGCGAATTTGGAAGAGGAGTGTGACTTTGGTTAACCTCACTCTCTCTTCTACCCAAGTTCTTTTGACTTCACCCTTGGAGAGTTAGGATGTGGTTTAGTTTAGGATTGGTTAGAGTTACCTCACCCTTGGGTAAGCCTTGCTAATGTTGGAGGTTTGCCTATTTAGGAAAAGATTTAGGATGAGTTGAGTGTTCACCCACTCTCTACCCTTAGAGACAACATTAAGTTGGAAGGAGCTTTTGGAGAAGGAGCTTAGGAAGGATAGCTCAACATCATTCTTCTTCACACTTTAGCCTTGGATTAAGGTTGGATTTCTTTAAAGTTAATTGTTTGTGTTTATGTGTGTTCTTGAGCTCAAGGACTCCATTAATGGAGTCCTATGTGTTTTGAAGCTTTTATTTTCTGTTGGAAATGTTTTTTATTTGTTTCTCAATGTCTTTACTTTGTGTTGATTTTGAATGGGTCTTCAAGGTACACTCACCCTTGGGAGGGCAGAGTAGCCTTGGAGGGGTAGATGGAAATGATTCTTGTTAGTGTAGAGTCTCCCATGTGAGGAGGGAAAAACTTGGGGTAACATGATACCCATGAAGCCAAGAAGGGCCTGAGGGCATCTAGGAGGTATAAGGAGGTTATTCAGGACAACATCTTATAAAGATGGTCCTTTTCAAGTCCATGTGCGGCTTGTGTATTCTATATTTATTCTTGGCTTTCTCCTTCAGTGAGGTCTACCACTATCCCTGTTTCTAGAATGTCTTTTGGAGATACTTCCTCTTGTCCATCCTAATGTTGGGAAGCTTTCTTCTGTTTGAGTTCTCTATTTTATTTCTTTCTTGTTGGGTGTTTCTGTTTGTAACCCATTCCAGATTGGATCCCCAAGCTCGGGGGTGGCCTTGTAAAGGCCTAGGTTGGGAGGTGAGCCTCCATGGTCAACCTCAATGTTTATCAAGTTCTTGAGGGGATAGCGAAGATGAATATTACCCTTATGTGAGAGATGAGTATGACTAGAAAAATTGTCATTTTTGTAACCTTCTAGATGAAAGTTGTTATTATTATAAATTGTAATGAGATTCTTGAGAGAAGACGGTTACCCCTCACTATTTAAAACTCTTGTAATTTTATGGCATTCTTGAATTCATATTGAAAACAAAGAATACTACCAGGGACGATGCATACCTTATTGTTTGTAGATTTGTTAAATGTTTGTATTAACCTTATATTTAGGTTCATTGTACAAAAAAAATTCTTTGAAGTTTGAATATTAAGATGAGGCAATGAGTTATCGTCCTTTAAAAAAATACTCAAATTTAAAGTTTAAGGGAGGAGTATTAGCTAAAAGCTCTAGATGTGATAGATTAGTTTTTTTTATAGATTGTAGTTAAAAAAAATAATGTTCCCTATGATCAATGTTATATTTATATTAATATCTAATTTAGTTATTTTCAAATATATGAAAAATTTATATGATTTGGGAATTGATGTTCTTGAGGGAAGAATTAAATTTTTCTTTACTAATTTGGTAAATTCTGGAAAATACTTTCAATTTTTTTTATGCTTAAATTTAAATATTCTTCCACCATTCTATTTAGAATAAAATATAAGTTTTAACCATGTAATTAAATTTGAGAAATAATGCTTCTTTATACCCACTGTTTTCAATTATACAGTCTGATTCTTCACTAGTAAAAAAAAATAATTTTTAATTTTAAAAAAGGAGAGAATATCAATTCAAATGAGAACAACATTATAATAGTTTATTTAAATATAATTGAGGAGGAGCAATTCTATTTTTTTTGTTTTAAATTACTTTAAAAACGATCGTTGTTGTTTAAAAAAAAATTTAATTTAACACATTTTGGGGAGGGCCGAAACCCCTCCCAAATCCTCTCAGCTTCGAAGTTCTGTGGGGGCCGTGCGGCTCGCAGACCACCCACTGTGCGTAGGACAGTGGGGAGGCTCCGCCAACCGGCGTCGGCCGCCTCGAGCCGTTCCCCCTGCACATTTTTCTCTACACCGACAGATGGTGGTGCCACCGACTACAGCCACCACAGCTCCGCCTCGCCTCCCACTTTCCACCCTCGCGCTGCCTTCTCCCCATTTCCTCTGCCCCGCGGCCATATAAACTCGCCGCTGCGTTTCGAAACCCGCCGCCCGGCAGATTCCGCCGCCTCTCCCTATCTTCCCATAAGGGTCTTAGGGTTGTAGGTTTAATATTAAATTTTTTTTTATGATTTAAGGATTTTAGGTTTATATATATATTTTTTAGTTTGAGTTGTAGAATAATATTTGATTGGGTATATAGGATTATATTTAATTTTAGATTGTTAGTATTAATGTAAGGATATAATTAGCTTTATATGTATTTTTTTTACTTGAATAGGATAGTTTTAAATTAGATATTTTATATATTTATATTTAAATTCTTTTTTTAATTAAATGTATGATTTATATGTATAGAGGTGTTTTTATAAATGTTATTTTTTTTTAATAGATTTAATAATTATTTAAATAGTATAATGTTGAATGAATTAGTTTTATAGATATGTAAATGTTTATTTTGTTAAGATAATTAGTTTTCTCTTGATGTTAAAACATATTAAACCATTAAGGGAAATTGATTTCTTCAAGTATTTCTAAATACAATATTTAATCGTAGATTTATTAAATATACTTCCTTGATGTATTTATCGTTTAAGGGGTTATAACAACCCCTCATCTTCGCAACATACACCTATTAAGGGTATTATCGCTACCTTTGACCAGACTCGTGCATGGTTGACTTTTGGTCAACCATGGTCAAACCTTGTTTGTATGTTCCCAGATTTGAACTAGTTTACCCTTGCAGCCTCTGGACCCTAGGGTTTCAGTTTTGTACCTTTCGGTGATAGTTGACCTTTTGGTCAAACATAGGTTGACTTTTTGGTCAAGCATCTCAAATTGTGTGCCTTGGCCCTCTTTAGAACTTAGTAGGCTCTAGTGACCCTCCATGTAATTCAAAGTATAGTTGACTTTTGGTTAACCCTTGTTGACTTTTAGTCAACTATCTCAATTTGCGTGTACAAGTCTTCCTTAGGGTTTATCAGGCCCTAGTGCTTACCTTTCACACATTTCGGGTATAGATGACTTTTGGTGAATCGCCTTAGTTTACGTACTGATCAAGCTGGTAGTTTAAGGAACCCTTTTGGATTCTTTTATCCCCTTGCACCGTTTTTCATGCACATGTTACCCATGTGGTAGTATTGTTAACCGTTTTAGTGTGTTATTAAAAATTTTTGATTATGCATTTTTGCCCAACTTTTGGGTAAGATATTTTGGTATCAGAGCCATGTTTAGCAACATTGGGAACCTAACCCACTACATGATCACTAAAAATTATCTTGCATGTGTAGGATGCCACCTATCACTTGTCGAGCCCGTCAGCAAGGGCATGGTTGGCGACGTATCCCCGCGACACGTGTAGAGGTATGACCCGAAGTAGAGGATCGTAGGAGGGATTAGAGTCCACCTCCTGAACCCCTCCCGATCCTAATACAGTTCTTTTTTTGGCCTTTCAAAACCTGGCCGGGCTCATACTAGACCGCATGCCACCTGTTAATCAGGAAAGAGAGAGTAGGAGCCCACCTCCTAGAGCAGGAGGGAATCAGATAGATCAGGAAGATGAATCCATTGTAGTACCAGGTGGTGTTCCTAGGGGTGGTGCGTAGAGACTCGATAGGGCACCCCCCAATATCGGGAATTAGATCACAGTGTTGATGAGGCTTAAACTGCCTCCCTTCATAGGAGAAGAAGATGGGGCAGGAGCTGAGGCTTGGCTTTTAAGCCTAGAGAGGTGCTTTGGGTTGCAGAATTATGGCAGCAACCTTAAGGCACAGTTCACAATTCTTTTTCTCAGAGACGGGGCCTCCACTTGGTGGAGGCATGAGGAGACCAAGGGACTCATTGACATCAATACCCTCACTTGGGGAGCTTTCCTTGAGCTCTTTAGGGAATGATATATTTTAGAGCAGTTCAAACAACACTGTATAGAAGAGTTCCATGACCTCCGGCAACGGTGTCTTACAGTAGCCCAGTATGAGGGAAAGTTCCTTAACCTCCTACCCTATGTTGAATACATGGGAGATGAGAAGCTACAGGTGAAAAGGTTCATCAAGGGATTACATCCCGCGATTTCAGATAGGGTATGCATGGTACCTTCAAGGAACTTAAGGTTCATGGTGGATAGGGCCTTGGTGGCCGAAGAGATAGTCCAGGGCCCATAGAATTATAAAGATGGGTCGTAGAACCACAATACCTCATCTCAGGCCTCTGGATATCAGAAGAACACATGGAAAGGGAATCATAGGAACTCTTTGGAGACATTTAGGGCCCCACAGTAGCAGCAACAGTAGCAACAATAGCAGCCACAATAGTCACAGCAGAACTAGCGACAGAGGGCACCTTAGGTTCAACAGGGCTCCAAGTCCAAATAGTGGCAGTATTAGGGTCCTAAGAAGGACCAAAGATCTCAGGCACCATATACCCCTCTAGCACGGACTCAACAGTCCTCTAAGGGAGGTTATAGCAGTTCATCTAGGACTGCAAGATCACAGTATTCTAGGCCTCCTAGTGTTCAGGTTCAGTCACGGGGGCCATGTTACACATGTGGTGCCGTGGGGCACTTAGCTAGAGAGTTCCCATAGGGTGGTAGTCAGCGTACAACAATTTTAGAGCCTACAATGGGGGACAAGGGGAAATCTCACATGGTTTTTGCAGCAGTGGACAATCGTTAGGTAGAGCACCAGGCTACCATTATTGAGGCCTCAAGTAAGATAAGAGGTAGTGATGTTACTATTATTTTTGATATAGGAGCCACTGAATCCTTTAGTTCTCCATTGGTTGTGGAGCGTTGCAGGCTAGTGGCAGCTAGGCAAGAGGTTAGTTGAGAAGTAGAGTTAGCTTTAGGAGCTAGATTTTTTGTAACCTCGATGGTTAGAGATTGTCCGATTCAGATTGGTGGGATGACCACCATAGCTAATCTCAGAGTTACTCCCCTTGGATCTTACGGTCTAGTGCTTGGCATGGACTGGCTAAGTGCCCACATAGCCAAGCTAGATTGTCGTAAGAAGAGGATCAAATGTTTGGATGATGATGGTACATATACAGTTATTACTGGGGTTCATAAGCCTGTATCCCTCTATGTGATATCTACCATGCAGCTTAAGCGGTGCATGCAGAAGGGATGCCAGTTGTATGCCATCACCATCAACAATAGGGAAGAAGAGACAGAGAAGGAAACTTCTCTTGATGACTTTTCCATTCTTCAAGAGTTTGCAGATGTGTTTCCGTCAGAGCTACCTGGTATGCCTCCTCGTAGGTCAGTAGACTTTCACATTGATCTCATACCAGGAGCTAAGCCAATTTCCAGAGCACCTTATAGGATGACCACTAATGAGCTTAATGAGCTCAAGATATAGCTTGAGGAACTGTTAGAGAAAGGACACATTCATCCTAGTGTCTCTCCTTGGGGTGCACTAGTTATCTTCGTAAATCAGAAAGATGGATCGCTTAGGTTGTGCATGGATTACCGACAGTTGAAAAAGGTGACCATAAAGAATCAGTATCCACTTCCTAGGATCGATGACTTGTGCAATCAGTTGCAGGGTGCCCGAGTCTTCTCTAAGATAGACCTCAAATCAGGTTACCATCAGTTGAGGATCGTGGATAGTGATATTCACAAGACCGCATTCTGCAGTAGATATGGCCACTATGAGTTCACCGTGGTTCCATTCGGTCTTACGAATGCTCCAGCCGTGTTCATGAGTCTTATGAACGGAGTATTTTGAACCTTCCTTGACAAGTTTGTAGTTATGTTTCTCGATGACATCTTGATATATTCCAAGGATGAGAAAGAGCACGAGAAACACTTGAGGCAAGTTTTGCAGTATCTTAGAGATAATTAGTTGTATGGTAGCTTGGTAAAGTGTGCTTTCTTCAGAGTAGAGGTCAAGTACCTTGGCCATGTTATTTTAGGTGATGGGATCTCAGTAGACCCATTGAAGATTGATGCCATAATGGATTGGCCAACACTTACCACTGTGACCGAGGTTAGGAGTTTCATGGGTTTAGCCAATTACTACAGATGATTTGTTAATGGTTTCTCTTGGGTAGCACACCCCATTACCTCTCTTCAACGAAAGGGAAAGAAGTTTGAGTGGACTGAGAAGTGTGATAAGGATTTTTAGGAGCTCAAGAGAGCACTTACAAGTGCACCTATTTTAGCTATTCTAGAGCCTTCAACAGACTTTATGGTGTGCAAAGATGCTTCCTTGGATGGTTTGGGAGTGGTTCTTATGCAAAGTGGGCAAGCTATAGCCTACGAGTCTAGGAAACTAAAGACTCATGAGCTCAACTACCCTACCCATGACCTAGAGCTCACAACAGTGGTGCATGCTTTAGTCAGATGGTGACATTTTCTCTTAGGACATCAGTTCGAACTTCATTTAGACCATCAGAGTCTTTAGTACATCTTCACTCGGCCGAACCTTAATGCTAGGCAGAGGAGATGGATGGAGTTCTTATGTGAAAATGATTTTGATGTCCATTACATCAAAGGAAAAGAGAACGTGGTCATAGATGCCTTGAGTAGGAGACGACATGAGCTTTCTTCTATGTCTACTGGAATGGATTTGAGAGATCGCATCCTTCATCACTTGCAAGAGGATGAGATGTACGTAGAGTTTTGTGAGTTGTTTCGATCTTAGAGGCCCCTTGAGGGGAAGTTTTCAGAGTATGCCTTGGAGTCTGATGGACTATTGCGTCATAGAGGATGTATCTATATACCTTCTTTCAGAGGATTGCGTGAGTTTGTGATGCTTGAGGCTCATAGGGCCCCTTATGCAGTGCATCCTAGAGTTAAGAAGATGCTTGCCGACTTGAGGCAACTATATCATTGGCTAGGCATGAGGTTGCCGATTGCAGAGATGGTAGCTAGATGTCTAGAGTGCTAGAGGGTGAAGGCAGAACACCGTCATCCAGGTGGTCTCCTTCAGCCCCATGACGTACCAGTGTGGAAATGGGACACCATATCTAAGGATTTCATAGTAGTCCTTCCTATGTCTTCTTGTCATCATGATGCTATCATGGTGACAGTCGACAAGTTGACTAAGGTGGCTCACTTTTCACCTGTGTGTAATACCTTTACTGCACCAGTAGTGGCACAAGTGTTCTTGTGAGATATATTTAGACTTCATGGCGTACCTCATAAGATCACCTCAAATAGAGATTCTCTCTTCACTTCATCCTTTTGGAGAGAAATTTAGATAGCTATGGGTACTAGACTCAACTTCAGTACAACTTATCATCCTGAGACAGATGGACAGACCGAAAGGGTCAAATAAGTGCTAGAGGACATGCTTCGCATGTATGTCATGGACCATCAGACCCGGTGGGAAGAATACCTAAACCTAGTGAATTTTGCCTATAACAACAGGCACCAGACTTCCTTGGGTATGCCTCCCTACCAGGCTCTTTATGGTAGACCATGCAGGACCCCACTCAGTTGGGATAGGATCGAGGATATAATTTCCATTGGTCCTGAGCTAGTCAGAGATATGGAGCAGCAGGTGACTTTGATTAGGTAGCGACTTGAGGAAGCTCAAGATAGGTAGAAGAAGTATGCAGATGTGAAGAGGATTGATCGAGCCTATCTAGTTGGAGACAAAGTCTTCTTGAGAGTGTGACCGCATAAGAGTCCAATCCATTTTGGAAAGGGCTCTAAGATAGCACCCTATTTTGTTGGACCTTTTGAGATCCTTGAGAGGATAGGACCAATTGCATACCATTTAGTGTTGCCACCTAGCTTTTCATGCATTCATGATGTGTTTCATGTTTTAGTTCTGAGGAAGTATATATATGATGAGTCTCATGTGATAGATTGGGATGCCTTGCAGGTGGAGTCGGATGGACAGCTGACATTGGAGCCAATTTGTATATTGGCTCGACGGACTTTGGGCCTTCAAGGCAAAGAGCTGGACCAATTTAGGGTCTAATGGGATTTCTATGATGAGGTTACAGCCTCTTGGGAGGACACAACATAGATGAGATCACAGTACCCTCACCTGTTCGATGAACTCCACGAGGAAGTTCATGCCTAGAGGGGGTGGATGTGAGACCTACATTAGACTGTTATAGTGTTACTATTTTGTTTTCATGCTTTCAATAGTTTATGCTTTGACATCCCTTGACTATCAGAGACTTTTATACATTTGAGGATCGGTGGAATCCTGTGTTATATATATTCAGCACCTAATTTTGTAATTAGGGTACTTTTGAGATGCTTTATGTTTTAATTCCGTTTCAGCTTATGTTGACGTCTTATATGGGTTTAAATGTATGAATGAAATATGATGAATTTGGTTTAGGAAATCGATGCTAGGTTAGTTCTAATGCAATTATGGTTTATATGTATGTATATCATTGATGTCGTGTTATGTTTCATATCATGTCATTTTGGACCTACTGATGTGTGCATTGAGTGTGCAGGAAAAGTTGACCATGGATCTAAATCGGGGACCCAGTACTGGAACCTATGTAAATACCTGTGCTTTTGAAGGTCATATCTATATAAAGAGACATGGACCTCATTGTTATGTGTTTATTTTGTATACGTGGTTTGCATGTGTGTTATTAATTAGTAAATATTTATGTGAATAAGTCATGTCAATTATTTTAATTTAATGTGCCAAGTTTGGCAATTGTGGTAATTTATTTATTGACATGGCTAGTAAAGGGGAAACCAAGGTTAGTTAAGGGTTAACTAAAGTCATCTAGGAGTAGTACCCAAGCTTACCCTAGGGTTAGAAGTTTCTAGAATTCTTTTGACTTAGAAATCCGTAGGTTAACTTCAGGGTGAGTTTTAGAGGGTCTTTTGGGCTCCTAGGGGGTAACCGGGGTCAGTTTTAGTCACCCAACTTGGTACCCT